>PVJA010011150.1:0-55515 GCA_004027025.1 Myocastor coypus | reverse complement strand
AAAAAAAAAAAAAAAAAAAAAAAAAAAAAAAAAAAAAAAAACAAGAAAAAAAAAAAAAAAGACCAATTTGCAAAAAAGAATGAAATAAACGTTGCTGCTTTGACTTTTTGAATATTTTTGCATAATTTCATCCCTCTTACACTTAGCTTTCTCTAGTTCATCCTCAGGTGAGTATAATAGAAAAGGAACCGTCAAAATATAAAACATGCAAACACCATACAAGTACATTTTCTGCAAAGCCTGACGTAGCCCTAATCTTTCACAAATTAAATTCTAAAGGTTAAAAGGATTTCAACACTGAGAGGGAGACAGAAAGAGAGAGAAAAGAAGTGCCTTTTGGTATTTTGAGAGCCTTCTCTAATTGCGCTATAATAACCTGATTTCCTTATTCTTGTTCCTATTCATTAGTGCTAGCTTATAACATTTCAAGCTTTTGGACAAAACGAGTTAATAAAGATACTAAAGCAAATGTTTTCACGGAAGTTCTTTTTAGTAGAATTTCCATAGACTATTTCATGAGAGAAGGCCAAAAGATTACCATCCTGGAATTTAGACCCACCTGTTTTCCAAAGGGGGAAGATAGCAAAATGCACGTCTATCGGAAGTCATTGATGCCTAAGTCCTCCCTTTGGGCAGCAGGTATTTCAATAGCCAATATAGCAGGTGAATTAGGCTTCTGAGCTACCCTGGCCAAATGGACACAGAGAAGAACGCAGGATGACTAGAAGGTATCTAAAAAATAGTGGCAGAATTTCTACCTGCCATCTTCTCTTACGTGGCTATCAAAGAGCTCTTTGACTTTTGGAAGAAAAACCTCGACCAAAAAGTGTTTTTTTAAAAAAGGAAAAGAAAATGAATTTCTGTGGTGTGTATTGTTTACCTATCTCCCCTCTTAGACTCTGCTGTCATTGTTACAGAAATTAACAAGAGACAAGGACAAAATACTGTATCTTTTTTTAATATATATATTTTTTTTATTTTTGTGGCTGCCTCAGCCCACCCTGATGGTGGGGCTGGCCCAGCATGTGGTCCCAGGGTTTGAACTGCAGTCCCTGGCACCTGCCTAAGCTTGCCTAAGTAGGTACTTTAGACCACTGAGCTATCTCACTGGCTCCAAAATCTCGTACTTTAAATTACATTGTGTGCTGTGGCAAATATTAGCAATTTAGAACAAAATTAAAATCAGTACAGCTGTAATTTTTAACCTATATTTTAACTGAGTGTTTAGAGATTTTTAGGTGTTCACCTTCATTGGCCTCAAGCGCCTTTGAAGAAAAGTGTTATTGAATAGTAGGAAACTCTCAATATCAGAGAACAGAAAGAGGAAAAAAATCTAATTTCAAAGCTCCAAACACAGCTGGGGGCATGGCTTAGCCACGTGAGCACCTCTCTGGTAAGCACAAGGTCCTGAGTTTGATCTCTGGACCATAAAAACAAAACAAAGCAAAACACCTTAACAAAAAAAGTACAGACACATAAGAATACAAAAATAACTACTGACGTAATAGCGACATGTTTCTTTCCTTCAGCATCATAAATAATGAATGTTTCTCTCATGGCCTGAAAACAAAGATTCAAGTCTGTTTATTGACTATCCCAGTGGTCAGCTAATATTTGCCAGTATAATCCCCTTGCTAGCGAAGGGAAAAGCAAAGAGCAGGTCCGACTGAGACAAAAAACACTTGGTTCATTACCGTTGCTGTCTCCTGTACTGAGACAGCAGTTCTCAGCAGATGTTTCAGGTTTGTTGTTATGCATAGCACAGACTTCTGCATAAACCAAAGCATCAGCTGTTCTGTATCTGCACGGATGTTTTTTCTTTTTACTCTTTGATGGGAATGATGATTTTGTTATGCTACCTTAGTATTTATTGAGCTTCCCCATGACTGCATTGCTTAGCTCCCTAATATAAAAAGACAGCCCCAGTGCTACAGAGATTTGATTTTTTAAAATAACAATACTCCCTTCACTCACATTAAATAGGTTATTAACTAAGAAATGTTTTCTTTATTTTAATCTTTCATGGTTACTTATTTTACAGACGAGATCAATTTTTAAAACTCCATTAAACTGTGATATCTCCATTCAGAAAATTGAGCAAGTAAAAGGTATTCTTTAGGTAGCTAAAAAGCATGAAAGGAAGACATGGTAAATATTCATTCCGGTGCATATAACTTCAGGAAGAAATTTTTAAAGTATTTAGCTAAAATTTGGATGCTGGCATTTTTTTTTTTTTTTTTTTTTTCGGAAAGGTTTGTTTTCCCAAGGCAGCACAATTTTAAGGAAAAAAGAAAGATAATGACTCATCAGAAAATAAATATCCCTGCAAACATTGTCAGAAATGTTTTCCTATATAAACCAGACACTGTCACTGCAAGACTCGAGGTCACAATGATGCTATTCACTGAAAAGAAGAACTTTCAGATAATTTCTGCCTCCGCCATCAGTCATGTGATCAATGCTATCCATGAAAACTGTAACTTCTGAATCTATTTCTATTCTGTGTAGAAGATGCCAATTTCCACTTTTTTGGCATTTTATTTCATTAAGCTGCAGAGATGGTTCAGCGGACTGAAGTGCCTGCGTAGGCAAGCTTAGGCCAACTGCATGGACCATGGTTCAATCCATGCCACCACACGCTGTACCAGCCATACTCCCAGGGCAAGCTGAACCATTCATAATAATAATAAAAATAAATTTTATTTCATTTTATTTTTTATTGTATGTGATTGTTGCGATGTCTCACTATGCAGCTGGAATTCATAGTGATCCTCCGGCTTTCAGCTTCCACAGTGCTGGGATTATAGGCCTGAGCCACTGAGCTCAGATTCTGTAGTCCATTCAGCCTGCCTTGCGGGCAGGGCTGGCACTGCATGTGGTGTCATTGAACTGTCGTCCCCGTTTTTGCTTAAGCTTGCATAAGCAGGCACTTGAGTCTGCTGAGCTATCTCACCAGCGGCCCTGTTTGAAATTTTAGGATGAAATGTTTTGTATTTCCCAGGCATTGGACACTTGGACACTCATGACAAGAAGGCAAATGACCAAAAATGAATTTAAAAACAGTTTAATGCCTTTAAAACATTCGTATTATTTAACCAGAGACATAATGTCAATTATTTGACCCTGAATAAATTGCCAGACATAAGCAAAAAGTGAGTATGATATTTTAAGAAATATTATATCTACCTTCATAAGCTTGTACCCCAATAAAAATGATGGATGTTATAATAAAGACAGAGACACATAAACACACACAGGGGGGAGGGAGGACAATAAAGAGAGCAAGGAAAGAAGGAAAAATAAACATAAGGCCTTGTGAGAGTATCACCCTTTGTAAGTGAGTCAGTTTTCCCCAGGCTGACACTGCAGCCTCCTCTACTACAATGGGTGTGTTCACCCGCTTTCACCGTGATCTCTTCAGGTTTAATTGAAGAATGTCCTTTACTCACACATCACCAGTCTCCTTTGTTTCAATTTCTACTTCTGCTTATATTTCATGGTGCAGTCCTTCCGTATCCTTCTGGCCAATACATTAAATCTCTAATCTTCTATCTTCTGGTCGCTTCAGTTAGCAAATTCTACTCAGGAGTACGCTGTCCATCTTCCCTGATCTGCCTGCGAGATCTAACTGCCACTGGATAAAAGTCACTGAAAAAAACTCCTCATTCACTAAACCCCAGTGAGTTTTCTAAAGTCAGCTGCTAATCCTGGAGTATTTCATGTCTTCTCTTCTCATCCGATAGTTTTCTCTGCCCATCTACCTCTTTACACTCCATTCACCCACTGCTTCAAAGGAAGCCATCATGCTGTCCTATGTCATCATTTTGCAAATACTAAAAAGTCAAACCTACCTAGTGGCGTCTCTCTCCATCTTTTTTGCTATCTTTCACTCTAAAATTGTGTCTTCTTCCCACTTAAGGTTAATTCTTTTTCACTCTTTCAAGAAAACTAGTTATTAAACTTTCTATCTCTTGATGTTAACTTCTCCTACTGGCAAAAATATTCTTCTTTATCCTCATTTAAAAAAGGAGAAAGAAATAGCTCAAGTTTACTTCTCCTTCCAATTGCAACTTATCTCTCTAATTTCTTTGAGATAATCTCAAAGATTTGTGTCTGTTTCTGATCTCCAGTTCCATATGAAGTACTACCTAAGAAATTTTTTTTTCTCCTCATTGGTTTTCCCAGATCTTTTCGTTCCTGCATCCTTTACTTTCCTCTGCATGCAAAGGTCATGCTTCCCGTATCTTCTCTTTCTTTATTTTCTGCCTATCACTTTAACTTTGATGTTTGACAATGAATGAAGCATTTTCCAATTATCACACTATCCACTTCCTGAGACAATTACACCCACAGTCTTCTACACACACACACACACACACACACACACACACACACACACACAGTTCTTAGATTTGTATTTATTGCTTTGTATCAATTATCTGGCTATATAAAAGGCTCTTTACATTCAACTATCCAAACTTTAACTCAAGATTCCTTTCTCCCACTGGTAAAATATATTGATAGATCTCTAAGTATTCTTATACGATGAACAACACTACTTTGCATTTAATTACCTTTATTGGTCAAGGTTTTATGGGAAGATAGAATCAATAAGGTAGAGCTAGATAGACAGGAATAGAGATGGAAGACTTATTCACGAAAAGATCACAGAATTATGGTGAACGAGAAGTGCCATAAGAGACTGAGGGCCAAGTGATGTCAGGATAGCTTTCAGGACAACTCAGGCCAAGCCTGAAGGTGTCAGAGCCGGAGAAGTTGATGATGTTTACTTCAGTCCATGTCCGAAGGGCTGAAAAACCAGAGGAGACAATGGTGCAGCTTTGTTATCCAAATCCCAGAAATGCTGAAGTTCTGATGCCCATGGGGAGAGGAGGAAAGATGTCTCGTGCTTGAGAAAGATGGGTGTCAGAACAGGTAGGGAAGTAAAGCAGAGAGGAGGAGCAGGAGAGAATTTATCCTTCCTTTACTTCTTTGTTCCATCTAGGCCCTCAGCTAATCCAATGGGGCCTAACCACATTGTGTGAGGCTGTACCCTCCTTCCAATGACGGGCTGTCTTCGAAATCCCGTTGGCACATACTACTAACCTCTCATAGACCTATTCAGAAATAATGCTGTGTAAAGGCCGGCAAGATAGCTTAGCGGACTAAGTGCCTGCTTAGGCAAGCACAGGGACCAGGGTTTGATTCCTGGCACCAAATTTCATGCCAGCCCCACCCCCCCAGGGTGCACTGAGCTCGTGACTAAGTCCTGGCTTAGTGGTGTGCACCTGTAATTCCAGCGCTAGAGAAGCTGAAAATAGGAAGATCACTAAGAGTCTAATCTATGTAGTGAGACCCTCTACCAAATATGTGTATAATCCACATAATCCAACAGGTAACTTTTAACCCAATATGACTGACTCTTAAAATTAACCATGTCATTGCTCAAAATATATCTGTAGGATTTGCCTAACTTGACAGCTTCCCAAATTCACTCTATTACCAAGTCCTGTCATTTTAATCTTAGTATCCTATATGTCAGCCTTTTTCACTTCTAAAACCAAGACTCTTGGCCTAAGTACCATTTCTCATTGCAAATTTTTTTAAACAAGCACATAACCATTCAAAATACAAATGCCTCATAATCAGCTATTCATATGGCTGCAAAATTATATTTTGGACATTTAAACCTTACTATGTCTTGTTCCTACTCAAAGCACTTCAGAAGATTTTCTCAGTACAAGTGGGAATAAAATTGCTTCATAGGGCCTCAATGATTCTGCATCATGAGCTCCAACTTTCTCTTGAGTTCCATGTTACAAGATGCTCCCAATATTCTCACTCTGCTACCTTGGAATTACTTAAGTCTCACATGGAAAATACAGTGAGTTCCCCTTTGATGAACATTTGGGAACCGGTACAGATACAAATAATAAGCATTCATAGATGTGAATTCAAATATCTGCAGGACATCGTCCGGGTTGTGCTGCTGCATGCTTGCTGTACAGCGTGATGGTGGGTAGTGGTGCAGTGCTCCCAGGATGTTGGTCTGCAGTTTTGCCCTTATTAAACCTTACGTTGTACATTTGTGTCAAGTGTATAAGACTCACTTTATCTGACTGAGCAATGAATCAGATTTACACATGTTCTACCTGAATCATTTTAAATTGAGGCATTCATATAAAAGTGAAAAATTTTAAAAAATAATTGTAACCATATAAAAGATTCACGACCACCACCTCATGACACACATGATATTTTTTTTTAATTTTATTTATTATTTTTTTCTTGTTTCATAACCTTTGTTTATTCACTCATCTTTTTTATGGCCCACTCAGCCCACCCTGAGGGCAGGGCTGGCGCAGCATGTGGTGCCGGGGATCGAACCGTGGTCCCTGAAGCTGCCCAAGCTTCCCCAAGCAGGCGCTTTAGACCACTGAGCCATCCCGCCGGGCCCCGACACACATGATATTTATGGACTCATAAATGCATTTGCTTCATTCTGGGCCTGGATCTCACACATGCAGATTCTAGCGGAGCTGAGCCTCAAAATGCACATATTCTATTACTGAGTCATTTTTTTGCTGTTTTTATTTCTTTTTTTTTTTCAGTTATGTATCAGGTAGCACTATGATCTGAACACTGAGTGCGTTATTCCAAACACATATTTTGAAATTTAATAGTCAAATGTAGTGGCATTGAAGCGAGGCAGCTGGGAGGTGGTTAGATATTATGGTGCATGCTCGTGGATGAAATTGAAATGTAGCTACTTTTCTCCTGAAGGAACTCATAGAGAAGGCAAGGTTGGCCCTTACCATTTTATGGGGGTGGGGGGTGGGGAGAAGTGTCTATAGGGTACTCAGGTTCTGACCACTGCGTTGGCCTTGTAGTGACCCGCCTACTTACAGCCTCCCAAGAATAGGGATTACAGGCACACTCTACCACGCCCAGTCTCAATTGCTGCCTCAGTGCACCCCAGGGGTGGGGCTGGCACGGCAGGCCTGGGGATCAAAGCCCCAGCCCCTGTGCCTGCTTGCAGGTGCTTTAATCCACTGAGCTATTTGGTCAGCCCTGAATTTTGTAGAACTGTGATCAATAAGTTTCTTCTTCTGTCTATAGATGGTCCAGTCTAAAGCATTTTGCTTTAGTAGTCCAAGTGAACTAAGACAGGTAGGTTAAGTCATTTATAGTTTTAGAATAGCCACAGCCATTTTAGAAGGTATTCATTATCTAAATGAGAGGTTTTGACTGATAACATTGAAAACTGCAGAGGAAATGAATGTGAGAAAAGTGAACAGAGAGGGGCCCAGCAGGATGGCTCACTGGTCTAAAGTGCTTGCTTAGGAAAGCTTAGGCGGCTGTAGGGACCGTGGTTCGACCCCCGGCACCACATGCTGCGCCAGCCCTGCTCTCAGGGCAGGCTGAGCCAGCCATAAAAATAAATAAATAAACAAACAAAAGTTCTGAAACAATAAATAAATAAATAAATAAATAAATAATTCTTTAGGAAAAAAAATGAACAGAGACAGAATATACGGGGTTGGGTCATATACTTTTTCTCCTTACTACAGGCTAGTGCCAGAAATATAGGCAAATAGGAGGTTAGAGGATTGATTTCTAGTTGGAGTTTTTACCCTTACATAATTATAATGTTAAATATTAGCTGGGCTAGACTACAGTCTTCAGTTACTCAAACATAATGTAGGTGTTTTGTGAAGATGACCAAATATAATTAACATGTACCAACAGCTGACATTAAGCAAAGAAGATTGTGCTTTCAATCTACATGGGCTTGATCTAGTCCACTGAGATAATTTAGGAATAGATCTGAGATTCCCCCAAGGAGGAAGAAAATCTACCTGTGGTAAGGACTGGAAACTCCTCTTAAGAATTTCAAGTTAGTACTTTCTGAAAAAAACTTACGTGCTTTGCCAAAAGCAGCATCTTACATGATATAAGCCAGTCATGCAGTAAACCTCTCACTGTCTACGTCCTATTGATTCAGTTTTTGTTGCACAGCCCTAACTGATATACACTGAATAAGAGACTTCAAATTTCTAAAATAACATGATATCTATCATAAAAATAAGTGCAAAATATTTCAATACCTGAGTGGCCAGAAAACTTTAACCACTGAACATACTTAAATTTCAAGAAAAGAAAGATTATCCCTATTTAATAAAATATGTACAGTGCTTTGTAGAACTGTCATCATTGCTAGCCGTTTGTATGAGTCAAGGCCATTGCTTGGCCAGTTTGCTCTCTGTGAAAGCGTGAATATTTTCACTCTAGGTAACTATTCTTATGCACACTATACATTGTCAGTCTCTTTTCTCTGTGGCCCCAAAATCTCCTTGAATAGATAATTTGTGACACCACTGAGTTATAGGATGTTATAGCACAGGTTCTCTTACGTTCTGAGTCCTCACTGACCTGCAAGGGCTAGGGCTAAAATACTGGCTATCCTTGTAGCCCCTCATTTTCTCTAACTTTTGTTCTGCAAACTCAGGTTCTTAACCCTCCAGAAGAGAAGCTTACTGCTTCTATTACTCTATAACATAGATATTTGTGCTTAACATCACTGTGTTTCTGAACATGTACAAATAAGAGGAAGAAAATAGAAAAGTCACATTTTATCCATTGACATCATATCGGCTAAAAACAAGATGCTACTATGACAATCTCTCTTCTATTGGTCTACTCTTGCTCATATAGCAATGGTCAAGTGACTCAAGATTTATACTCTCATATATATGGGAAAGAACATAAACTAGCAAGTTTATGCAATATAAGTCCATATTTTGCTATATGCAAAGAGGGCAAAATATATGACAATATAACAGATGAGAAAAAACACCATCAATTATGCAGATAAAAAGTTGTTTTAGAAAGCAACAAAGCTGGACCCAGAATGTAGAGGTGGACCATTCAAGTACATAGAACCATTAATGCAAATTTTCTAATAGGAAAATGGGTTCAACTTGTTGTAGGCATCAAAATGATGGAGGATATACGAGAGATGGAAGTTGAGCCTGATTTCTCTGTGATTTTGGAGGCATGAATATGGTCTTTCAATACTTTATTTTATTTTATTTCTTCTTCATGATTTAATATTTTTATTATTTAAATTTAACAATGGTTATATTACATATTTTCATCATCAGATCAGTTTATATTAATAGATATAGGTATATAAGATTGATCAAATAATTAAACATTAACACTTCCAATACACATTACTTTTTTTTATTTTCCCCTTTCTTTTCTTTTAAAAGTTGGCACATTGCATGTTGTCCTCACAATAGTTCTACAGAGCACAGTGTGTGGGCATGACCCACCTCCCTATTGATGTTGTTAAGAAGAAAAAGAAAAGAGAAGATAAGAGAAGAGAAGAGAAGAAAATAAAATAAAATAAAATAAAATAAAATAAAATTCTTTTCTTTGGACTAAGAGGAAGCAGATGCATACACAGTCAAATGTTCTGCAATTGCAGTGGGCCACCAGTGAAGCTTGTAATGATGGAGGCTATTGAATCTAAGCCTCCTAAAGCTCATCTCACCAATCTAGCTCTGCATTTCATGCATTGTAATTAAGCTTTTTTTTTTTTTTTTTTTTTTCCTTTTTGAGACAGGGTCTCACTATGCAGTTCAGGGCTGGCCTTGAGCTCACTTTTGTAGCCCAGGCTGGTCTCAAACTCTCACTAATCCTCCTGCCTCAGCCTCCTGAGTGCTGCTGAGATTACAGGCATGCACCGCCACGCCCGGCAAGCTTTGTTTTTTTCTTTCTGGGTGATCAAGGGCAAGTCAAAACAAGACCCGCATAACAAAACATTCATTTTTTTGTATCTTCCAAGGTCAAATCCCCTCAGGATTAAGTTTGGGACCATATACACTACTTTGTAGAACTGTTGTTAGTGTCAGCCTTCGGGATGAGTCACGGCCATTGCTTAGCCAGTTTGCTTTCTGTGAAAGCCTGAGAGAATGTTTTTCTCTGGGTGACTCTCCTTAGACACGCTATAGTTCATTTATCCCTTTCCTCTGAGGTCCCATAATCTCCTTGACCAGAAAATTTGGGACACCTCTGAGTTATAGGATATTACAGCACAGGTTCTCTTATATCCTGAGTCCTTACTGACTTGAAGGGATCGGGCCAAAATATTGCCTCTCCTCATAGTCCTTCTTTTTATCCAATTTTTGGTCTGTTAACTTACATTCTCAACCCTCCAGCAGAAAGGCTTTGTGATACTATTACTCTATAACATAGGTACTTGAGCTTATCATCACTGGCTTTCTGAGTATCAGATATTTTTGACTTAGCTTGGAATTGATATTTTCTGACCATCATTGATATTCTAATAACGTTCCATACAATGTGATATAAGCAGTTACACAATTTTGACATAGATATTTGGAAATTCAAGGAAATACAAAATTGTAGCCTGTCAAGACTATGGTATCTGGCCCATTTTCAAGTACTACTCTTGAGAGACAGAATGACAGTACCTGAGTTTACACCGGGAGCAGTACACACCAAAAAGACAAGAGTGACATGCATTCCAAGCATAGTTTTAGTGTTATATAGTGCTATCATCAATATGATGAACCTTTTGAAGGTTCTTGAGACCAATATCTGATTCATCCTGTGTACATAAGTACATGGTTTTGCTCTTGATATGTTTTCTCCTTTATCTGCTTCCAGTCACTTCGTTGTTTAATCCATAACACATTCAGCTGTGTTATGTCCTTAAGTTCTTATTTTCTTCTTTAATGTTCTTATATTAGGGAGTAATACACGATATTTACACATGTGGGTCTGGTTTATTTCACTAATGAGTGTATGTTCAATATACATCCATTTATATCATTCTTTATAGATGAGTAATATTCCATTGCATAAAAATACCACATTTTTTAATCATTCTTCAAAAGATGGGCATTTTGGTTGTTTCCAAGATTTGGCTATTACAGATTGGGCTGCTATAAACATAGGTGCACAGATATCGCTATGGCATGATGTTTTCAGTTCTTCTGGGAAAATTCCCAGTAGGGGGATAGCTGGATTGAACGGAACTTCCAATTCTAGTTTTGTAAGGATCCTCCACACTGCTTTCCATAATGGTTGCACCAATCTGCATTCCCACCAGCAGTACAGAAGGGCTCCTCTTTCCCCACAGTCTCTCCAGTATTTGTTGCTGGTTGATTTCTTTATGATAGCCATTCTTTCTGGGGTGAGATGGTATCTAAGTGTTGTTTGATTTGCATTTCATGAATGGCTAGCGATGTGGAGCATTTCTTCATGTATTTGTAGGCTTGCTGCATTTCTTTCTCTGAGAAGTGTGTGTTCATCTCAGATGCCCATTTCTGGGTTGGGTCTTTGAAGTTTGGAACCCTAATCGTTTTTATCAATACTTTACATCACTAACACACCACCAAAAATTTGGTAAGAGTTGAACTGAAAAGATAACCAGAAAATGTCTTTCTTTCTTTCTCTCTCTGTCTCTCTCTCTGTGTCTCTCTCTCACTCTTTCTCTCTGTCTCTCTCTCTGTGTCTGTCTCTCTCTTTTTTTCCCCCTCTCTGTCTCTGTTTCTTTGGCACAAGGTCTTACTACACACCTAGAACCTCAAAGTCAGTCCTATCCTAGCTTCCCAAGCGCTGAGGCTACAGGCATGTACCACTACACCAGGTTTCAGTGGCCAGCTCAGTGTGTCTGGGGTTCTGAGGTGGCAAGGGATGTGTTACCAAGGATCAAAACTGGGCCTTCATATTTCGAGGCAGGCACTTAGACTGCTGAGCTATCTCTTTAGCCCCATAACCAGCAAATTTCCAGTACATCAACAAGATTGATTTTTATCCCTGACCTTCTTCTGTAAGAATAAGACCTATTGGTATGCCTCATTGATTCATAACGGCACGATCAGGGAGAATAGAATTTGTTATGTCTATATTTATGTCTTTAATATGAGAATAGGACTGAATTTCAGCATTTCGTATAGATCTCACAAGTGTTTGATGGGAAGTGATTGTTATCTACCAGTGCGGTTAATGGTTTGGATAAAAATATGACAGATAATAGATTCTACAAGGGCACCAAATGGGTTACAAGCAATAAAATAAGTCGAGCTGACTTATGGCTGTTATTGCCTAAGTGTGGATTTATTGCTAGTATTATGCTCAACCTTCATGCAGAAGTATGTGAAATGGATCAATTAACTATTTCATAGTGATTTGTCTGTTTATAAAGGGTGTTGAGTCAGATAACTCCTCATTTACAGATTTCCCATGACAGCTGCATTGGAACTGAAGAAAGTCTATTTTGGCATCTGCACGTGCAGTTCCTTTGCACTCACAGCCTCATGCGAAATGATGAAAGTGTGACAACATTTACCATTTTCTTCCCAGTTTCCACAGTGCTCTTTCTTTCCCCTCTGTAACTGTAGGCAACAATTGATAAACTGTTATGGTATCTGATAAGAATAGTGCAAGAAAATAGCGCAAGCTAAAAGGATAGAGCTGATCATTTTTCATATTCATGTCTTGCATTATACATAGGATGTTTCCCTGCTGTTCCTTTGGCTGTGGGCAGCTTCCTTGTAATTGGTTCTAGATT
Organism: Myocastor coypus; assembly: GCA_004027025.1. Classification (NCBI taxonomy): domain Eukaryota; kingdom Metazoa; phylum Chordata; class Mammalia; order Rodentia; family Myocastoridae; genus Myocastor; species Myocastor coypus. Next base: position 42,908 of record PVJA010011150.1, on the reverse strand, counting down.
AATGGATGCCTCTCCTTCCAAAGAAAATATTTATAAAAATTGTACTGAATTTCATGCACTGACACATCACATTTTTCGATAGGCATATCTAACATGTATAATTTTTATTTAAGAGCAAGCAAATTTGAATAGGACTAATTATTTTCTGCATTATTTCTTGATAATGTAGCATCAGTGATTGACTTTGAATGGAGAGATCTCTTTTAAAATAACACCATCATGCCAAGTGTGGTGGCATGCATCTGTAATCCCAGCACTTGGGAGGCTGAGGAAGGAGGATCCGTGCAACTTCAAGACCAGCCTGGACTACAAAAGTGAGCTCAAGGTTAGCCTGAACTGCATACTGAGACCCTGTCTCAAAAAGGCAAAATAAAATAAAATAAAATAAAATAACACCATCAGGAAATACCAGTTTAATATCAAAGCAATTCTGTGAGATTATGCCTTTTACAGAGAAACAGACTGTAAGAGCAATCATAACTTGTCTAAAGGTGTGAATCAAACCACACAAGTTTAAAAAAGAATGAGAACTACATCAAAAGACCAAGATAAGCAACAGCAAAAATGTTATAAATACTTAAGAAATGATAAAACAGTAAATATCTTTTCTCATCATGAATGCTTACAAGAAACTTACAAGAGCAATGAGCACTTGCCTGAATTCCTGGCTATGTCTGAATTAGGACATACATGATTTTGCCCCACCTCTGCCAGTCGTTTTTCATGTGACCTTGTATATGTCATTTAATTTCTCTTCACAAATGTTGATTTTTTCCATGAAACGAAATGTTTGGACTTGATGATGTTCGATGCTCTTTCTTGTTAAGCTTCTCTTGGTTATTGCTATTAAAAAAAAAAACTCAAAATGCAGAGTAACTCACTTAAAGAGACAATTCTTTTGCTTAGAAGCATATTTGTTTACTCTTCTCAAGCTGCCAGAAAAATGGCACAAGCTGAGTCGCTTAAGTATATGCTTATGTCTCATAGTTCTGAAGGCAGACTTTGTAAGGTCATAGTGTCCATAGCTTCAGATTTTGAGGTTGCTCTTTGGCTTGTGAATGATCTTATCATCGTGAGGTCTTATAGCCCCTTCTCTACGTACACCTCCCTGGAGTCTCTTGTAAGAACATTAGAGAAGGGTCCTACTATTCTGCTCTAATCTGACCCAAATTACTTTATGATGACCCTATCTTAAACAATAATCACATTGGGTTTGTAGATTTGATATCTGAATTGTGGGTGACACAATGCTTTTACAACAGTCAGGATGTAGAAATAGGAAACAAGTATTCTATGTTTATATAAACTGTATCTGAGAAACAAAATGTACTATAATTTTATATTTATATATATTTCATCACATAATCCAATGTTTATATATACACACATGTTTGTACATATTTTCTTTGTAAAACTATTTGTGTGTATACATATGCATATATATACATACATATTTTCATTTATTTTGAGTATTAAGTTAGAATATACCTTAATAAATTGAAGGACTGTCCCCTTCACAAGACTCAGTATATAGTTCTTAATTTTATGGACTCAAACTTTTGAATTACGAATTTTATTTTGTCTTTTTGAGACAGGGTCTCTCTTGGCCTTGAGCTCACTTTTGTAGCCCAGGTTCATCTCGAACTTGCACCGATCCTCCTGTCTCAGCTTCCCAAGTACTGGGATTACAGGTGTGCACTACCATCCTCAGCAGAAAATTTTTGAAAAATGAAATGAAACCCAAGACCAATAATACTAGGTACATCATTCCTGAAATGCCTTTTTTGGGTGTCTTATTTTCATCCTGTATTACCAGAGCAAAGTGATGACTGCAGATTGCTCAGTGAAAACATGCCAGATGCAAACATTTGCCTACATGGCAATCACCTCTACGTGGTCCACTTTGCTCTTGTATCTCCTGGAGGTCTGGGCCTGGGTTTCATGCCTGTGCTGTCAGCCCTGTCTCTGCTGGCATCTCTCATGGGCTGAGGTGCCCTTCTTTTATAGCTTTCTGAGACTCAGTAGCCATCAACTGTGTGAATGTCTAGTAGAACGCTCTCCATGGTTCCTCTTGACCTCTGGCTTCAGGTCATCAATGTGTATGAGGCGTTCTCATCAGCAACAGTGGTGGGCACTGTTGCTCTAAACAAGCTCCAGAGGAAGTCCTGTCAAGTGTCCCCAAGCCAGAGAGGGGAGAAAATCTCTAGTTTACAAATACTTCTGAGATCTTCTCTGGACAGACAGGAAACTTCTATTGTCAGCCACAGAGTGTTATTATGTTTGTAGTTGGCACACAGTGATATTCGTGGAGAAAGACAAGCTGAATGCAGTGTTCTTGGTTTTTAAAATTGTACAGCGTCTGGGTTCCCAAATGTGTAAGTCATAATCAAAGCACCTCGTCTTTCTGAACAGTCGAGTAAGAGAAAGCAGGTTCTTCTTGAAAACACAAGAGTGTAGAAAAAAAAAAAAAAAAAGATACTACCAAAGTTCAAACAAAATTACAAATACTATCCAAATAAAGCTAACTCTCAGGGGACTTTTTCAATTCTGGGAAGTGAGGTTGGCTAATGAGTAATTATATTTCCAATTTCATACTTTCATTATAATTTACACATTAAATGTGACCCACATTATGTAAATTGCCCTTGAAACATGTCTAATCGAAATTAAAAAAAAAAAAAAAAGTGTAACGTTGTCCACAAGCTGTGCTTTAAATGTGAAGATCACAGAGTTATATTTGTAAGTTGGGCCAATGTAGTTTTACACTAAGACCCTATGGCGAAAAAGGTAACTGCGATCGTGGCATCGCAATGTGTACTGTTGAGTTCAAATAGGGAGCTCTAGATGAATCCGAGTTTGATTGAATAATTTAGTGTGTTACTATCAGTTTTCTAGCCTGTGAAAAGAAATAATCACTTCTACTGTCTCTAGTTGGTGTATTCAACTGCAAATAAAAGGGAGCATGGGAAGCCCTTGGTTTACTTCCTAGTGTAGTGTGGGTGCAATAGACAGGAGGTATGATATTCTTTTTATTTAATGAGATGTTATTATGATCTACTCTACAGAACTGGGTATATATTAAAGAGATAAGTGAAATGTAATCATAAATCAAAGGGCTGATGTCACTTATGATTATAATTTAAATGATGAAGACTACATATTGAAATCCATAAATTAATAAAAACAACTTTTGAAAAAATAGCAGCATACTAGACTTTGCCTACATAGATGGGAGTTGACAAACTGACATTCATTTTCATGTTGAAAAGATAAATTATGCAGGCCTCGCTCCTGGAGTATGCTGAGACAGCAATTGAGACTGAGCAAGGTGGCAAGCCTATAATACCAGCACCTGGGAGGCTGAAAACAGGAGGATCACTACAGTGCAGTGAGACCCTGTAGACCCTGCACTAAATACATAAAAAGGGAGAAAAAAGAAATTAAAAATTAGTGGGCCAGGGAGATAGCTCAGGGGAGTACCCACTTAGACACATGCAGAAACTGGGATTTGATTTCCCATACTGCATGCCACCTTGGCTGCGCCTTGGGTGTGCTGAACCAGCCACCTGGTCCACGCGTGGTGGCACATGTCTGTAATCTTACAGCTGGGAGGCTAAAAAACAGGAGGATCAATATGAGGCCAAACTGCAGAGTGAGACCCTGAACACATGTAAAAGTTAGAAAAAAAATGCATTCCAAGAAATTAAAACTTAAAATAAAATTTGCAATTAATAAGATGGTGTACAATATATACAAATGGGGCTGCATTGTGATCATAACGAGAAGTGCTTAGCATGTATTTGAAGTTTCAAAGTGAAGAAGATATCGCAAATTACTACAGCTTGCTCCTCCCTTTCTCCTTTGCTGTAAAAAGCCCTCCCCTGGGGAAGCTGAGAATTCTAGCCATCAACTTCCAGTCACTGGAGGAGAAATCATCTTCATGGCTAATGGATAAGGAAGGACCTCTTCTCTAATAAAACAGCAAGGAAATGGACAAAGTATAAACATACCTTTAACTTACCTTTAGAGGTTTTCCACTAAAAAATGGAAAAAAAAAAAACCCCAGCTATTTTTGGATTAGGGAGCTAAACCAAATAACTTTGTAAAGAGGTCAGTGCAGATTTTTCTGGATTAAGCATTTGCTTTTAAAATTCCTAGGATATGCAATGATAAGTTTAGATGGTTTAAAGTACTGGCAAGTATTCTGACTGCTGTAATTGATAGATTTTTTTTTTTTTTAACCAGGGATCAAATTCAGGACCTGGCTTTTGCATGGCAGACACTTATGCCACTGAGCTGTCTTCCCAGTACAATATAAGATTTCTTAAAAGACAGAAATGTGGAGAGCACAAAATGATTTTATAATCTTATGAAATGGCCATAAAATGTATTATTTGACTATAATAAATATTAGAATATTAATGATTAGATGAAACTTTAAATTAGTCTTACCCAGTATGAGATCAAGTGAATGAATTAAAAATTGCAATTTATGTGACAATAACTTTAAAGCAAATTTAATATAGCCTCGTTTGATCAACAAACAAAAGAGAATTTTTTTAAAGAAGGAAATGTTTATTTAGCTCCAACTTTGTCATTTGTCAGAATCAGTTGGTTCCAAGACAGGGTGATATATTTACAAGAATATTGACCAAGATCTTAATATGAAGGCAGGCAATACAGATCAGCAGACTAAGTGCTTGCTTACGTAGGCGCAGGGCTCAGAATTCAGTCCCTGGAACTGTCTGCAGCACCAACCCACTTCTGGGTGCATTGAGCAAGCAATGGAGTCCAAGTAGGTGGCACGTGCCTGTAATCCCAGCAGCAGGGAGGCAGAAATCTGGAGGATCACTAGAGTCTGAGAGGCATAGAGAGACTATACACAAAACTAGCAAACAAACAAACCTTAATACAGGTTGCTCTGGGTGTCAAATATATTGTGAATAAAGATATTCTAAATTCTTTCTTTTTTCTATGTTATTAAATTTTATTATATCTAGATATAAACATCATCTTTTATTTTGAATAACAGATAAAAGCAAGAATAATGTCCTGTTCACTATCTGAGATACATATAGTACTAAAATTATATTACCATGCATTTATATTATTTGAATACAATTTGTATACACTTTCTGGTGAGTAATAATGTGCAGTATAATACGTATAAATGGATGCTTAAGCTTTTCAGTATGTATGTATGTATGTTATTTGTGTCACTTTTCATATGTTAACACATATATGTTTAGGAAAAGAAGAATATTCTCAATAAATCATTGTGATGGAACCCCTGAGCCCTGAGCCTACTTATAGGCACTTTAATTGACTGAACTATTTGACCAAACCTCTTACTGCAGAAATTTTGTTTGAAAAATTAGTCGACAATTGTCAGGGTAATTGCAAAGCACATGTTTTACAAGTATGTAGGAACTTGCAAAATATCTGAGAATACTATTTAGCATTTCATTACTCAAAATCATGGCAGGTAGAGTTCTTTGGTTTTGACCCATGTAGTGACTTTATGGATAATCTAGCTCACAAGCATAATAAATCATAATAAAACACAGTTGAGGTCTATAATTCTATTTACTAAAGTCTTTCCTTTCTCAAAGGCCATTTAAGGGTGTCATTTATGGACTTCCCAATCTATTCATTAAAATTGAAGGAGTCAACATACCTAATTTGTCCTCACGAAACATGTGACTAAACCTTTTATGGGAACTACTTTGCCCTATACTTCTCAAATTCTTCTGGGCCCTCAGTTTCCTCCTAACTGATTTTGAGTTAAAAATTTCATGAGAGTCAGAACAAGATGATAGCTAAGACCTTTCAATAAAGATGGACTCATAGATACACCAGCTTTCCCAGCTATCCACACACCCAACTACCTTCATAAGGCCAAAGAAGTTAGACAAAAGACCACGGTGCCAGGATTTTCTTATACAAACAGAAAAAATATTTGAAGAAAGCAGTCAAGGAATAGTAGTTCATGCTGCCTTTCCTCTAATATCAACAAATCTAAGCAACGTGGCTTTCACTTGATGGAGTGAGAGCGAACTAAGTCTGAGACAAAAGCTTAAAAACCAGTGTGAGAATGAAACCAGGTACCTAACAGAGCTGCATGACTGCTGCTCCCCGGCCAATTCCCTTAGATTAAGCTGTCAGAAATATGAGAGTAAAATGGTAAAGAAATTATTTCTACCACTGCACAAAATATGAGTGACAGAGGATGAAAGACTCCACCCTCAAAATATCAAAGCAAGAATGGTAGAACAGTAACTGTCTTAGGGCACGGCTCTTAGCCCACTGTAATAGGATATAAAACGAGGAAAAAAACAAAGGCCTTGAATCCAGATGGAGCCAGAGAACACAGATGGAGCCTCTAGTATTGCCATGGAATCAGTGCATATTGATAAAACAGATTTTAATTTGACTCACATCACCGATAACTTTTTCGTAAGCCGTGGGCACCCCATATTCTAACAATACAGAGTCCTCTAGAGCCATAAGATTCAAGGGTTACCATAGTGCCCCTGTGCTCTAAAAGAAGCAGTATGAGCCTGCAATTTTTGTTTTTTTTTTTTGTTTGTTTGTTTGTTTGTTTTGGTACCAGGACTTATTCCACTGAGCTATCTCCCCAATCCCTCCATTTTCTATGGAATCATGGGCCGCAGTCTCTCATGTCCTACAAAAGAGCTCCCCTTAAGCAACCTTCATGTCTCTATAGTCTGCTTATAATAGTGTATTATTACAACACATGATGCATTGAACTGTGAAAATCCATGTCAGGCACTGCCTTTCATTATTGAGGGTACACAGTGTTTGTGCTGTACCTGGCAATAAGTCTCAAGTTCATCTGTTTATGTAGGAGTATACTGTGATTGAAAGACACTCGACTGGTTGTTTACAAATATTTAATTACATTTTATATTATTACTTGTTTTTATTAATATCATCAATGCTAGTTTTATTTCTATTTAATTAATTGTATAATTCAATATATCTGCAAGTTGTTACAATGGACAAACTACATCTATCTCACTGATGATCTTAACTGGGGCTTACTTTTGGGGTAAGGTTTATATAATGAGCAAGCTAGAAAACCATGGTAGGGCTTATTTTCCAATTAGTTCTTTTTTTTTTGCACAAACAGTACTGAAATCAACCTTGGTAACCAAAGGACTGTTCTGCCACTCATCCTCATGCTAAGGCAGCACAGCTTTCTCAGGAACCCCTATAGACCTTCCCTGGCCCCAGGCAGAGATCTAATAAGATGAACTCATGTTTCAGGCAGCATCATGCCCAGCCATCGTGTGGGCCTTGGTGCACCCAAAAGACTGGCAAAGTTGTGAGATATAGATAAAGATATGACCTTGGCATCTATTTCGATGGGTAATGGTCTGCGTTCTCCAACTGCTTTCACGTACTGTGACCTTGGGCTTCATAGCACAGAGCAAGATTTCATTTGCTGAGAGTGGGATAGGGTGGCAAGGAAACAACGGTGCCTTGGAATTCACCACCCGAATAATGAAACCTAACACTCCACACATCCTAGCAACCAACCGTATCACATACTTAGGTTAGTGCTAATTGATGGAATCTCTAGGAAGAAAACCTAGTGCTGCAGAAATAGATAGTGCACATCTCAAACTTCTGTTCTAGAGAGCATCCCATGTCACAGGTTCACTTCAGTGGGCTTACAAGTCCACAGCTATGTAGGATGTGGTTCTCTCTCACTCCAGGTGCATTTGGGAAGGATACAGGTTTGTGGTATGGATGCTAACAGGGAAGGATAAGATTTTGAGGCTGGTCTCTCACTTGTGATTTGTTCAGACCTAGGTAGTGTTTCATTGTGCCTAATGAAATGGATATTCTTTTTTTTATAATTATATGTACGCGATATAGGATCTGACTACTCAGTTAGACTCATGGTGATCTTCGTGTTTCAACCTCACAGGCATTCACCACCATGCCTGGTTTTAGTAGTCTAGTCAACTCCCCCAGAGTGGGGCTAGTGAAGCATGCAGTGCCAGGGATTGAGCCCTGATACCTACAGTTGCCAAATAGGCATTTAGAACACTGAGCTATTTCCCTGGTCTCAGAAGGGATATTTTTATATCATGTACAAAAATATTAAATCATATTGTTAGGGTTGAGACTCCCGCCACGTGGAGGAAGACACCAACAGAGGCTTTCTCATGCAAACAGCAAGGGGTTTATTTGTCCATGCATGGGGCTCGATGAACACGCAGGAACAAAGAGCCTCGAGTTGAGTATGGTCGGGGTTTATAAGTACATAGAACAAAGGGAGGAAGGGTACATGTGAGAGTGGTTACAGAAACAGATAGCATTGGTTAGTTCAAATGGCTTGTTACATTGATTGGGGGAATAATCAATCGGAAGCCGAAGGCCGGGTGTCGAGGGGAACTCCCTAATATGGTCAGGGAAGGCACATTTTATAGATCTCTTGATCAAAGAAATTCCTGAGCAAAGGGGGACAGGCCTCGCTTCCGCTCCTAGCTAACTTGGGCTATTTACAACTGCATTACCTCATGTCTCAGCACACTGGGAGTTGAGGAACAAATGGCTCTGTTCCTAGAAAAAAACAAAGAGAGCATTTGTCCCTTACATTTTCAAAGGGGGCATTTGTCCCTTACAAAATGAAACAAAGAAAAGTATGTTGCTTACTTTTCTCTCCTTGCTGGGACAAAATACCCGACACCCCAAATTACGGAAGGAAAGGTTTCTTGAGCTCACAGTTCATGGAACATTCAGTCTGTAATTGGCTGGCTACAAGGCAGTGGGGCATGACACAAGCAGCGGTCCAAGGTGGCAAAAGACAACAAGAGAAACAAGAGGGAAGAGCAAGAATTTTTTCCTCCCTTACATTGTATGCATTCTACCTGCTCTGCCCTTGCGTGGGTGTAGCACTCACACCATCTCGGGGCCCTTCTCTTGCACAATCTCAGGATGTTTTCGAAGTGAGAACCCTGGCTCCCTGCTGAGTCACTTAGTTAAATTTCTAAACTTCTCAAGTTGACACAATGAACAACATCCTGGAGGGTAAGGGCATGTCCTCTACACCCTAGGAGGTAGAACTGCTGAATTCACTTAATTAAACTTCTAGCCTTCATAAGTTGACACAATGTATCAACCATTAACAAGAAGGAAAGAAGGTCTTTGTGAAATTGTAAAGGGGTCAATTTAAGCAAAACAAATAACCCTAAAGATATATGTACCCAATATTGGAGAACTCAGATATATAAAATGGATATTAATAAGCCTAAACTGAATGTATTAGTCAAGCTCCTGTTACTACTTTTAAAAACTGAGAAAAACAATAGTAATGGAGGCTTATAGGGGCTCATAGTTTTAAAGACCGTAGTTCATTATCTGTTGGTTCCTTTGCTTTGAACCTGTGGGAAGAGAGCATATCGTGGCACGTGGTAGGCTGCAGAATGAAATCACCCACTTCTTGGTACACTTGTGATAAAATAAATATCTGCTCTTTCTTCTACCCTTAAAAATTTCTACCACTTCCCAATAGTACTGTGGGCTGGGGAACCAGCTTGCAATATGTAGATTTCTGGGGGATAATTGAAATTTCAAAATATAACATTCTGCTTGTCACTCCAAAAGTTGAGTTCCACATAACAGTGGAAAAGGCATTCGGTCCCCTTCCAGGAGTCTGCAGACCTCACTGGAACGCACTGCTCATCGGGCCCTCCTGAGGCTTCCCCGAGCCTAAGGGCAGATCATCCCAAGCATACCTAGGGGAAAACCAAGATAATGCGCTGCACATTTCCCAAAAGCCATGGTGAAACATGCTTACGTTTCTACTGAAAAAAAGGAAAGAATAATGGAATAAAAAAAAGGAGGATCAGGACCGGCGAGATAGCTCAGCAGATCAAGCGCTTGCTCAGGTAAGCGCAGAGACCGGGTTTGTTCGTTGCCCCACGTGCCCTGCTGACCCCACCCGGTAGCGGTAGCACCCTGAGCTGGCCATCAAGTCTGGGTGTGGTGGTGCATGCCTGTAATCCCAGCACTGGGGAGGCTGAAAACAGGAGGATCACTGTGAGTCTCAGCTGCAGAGTGAGACCCTATACCAGAAAGACAGACAGAGAGAGACAGAGACAGAGACAGAGACAGAGAGAGGAAGGAGGGAAGGAAGGAAGGAAGGAAGGAAGGAAGGAAGGAAGGAAGGGTTACATCGCAGCAAGAGTGCAACCTCACATGGCAAGTATCTACCAGTCCCTGTCTAGTGTCAGGTCATACTGTGGTAGAATGCAATTTTCCAAGGGATTGGAAAGCCTTATCCCTGTGGTCTAGCTTGTCACATCCAGGATAGTTACTGTCTTTGGCTGGCTGCAGCTTCTCTGAAAACACGTTGCATACATACTACAGAAGTCTTGGTTACTTTTCTCTCATTGCTGGGACAAAATAAATACCTCACACCCAAAATTAAGGAAATAAAGGTTTATTGAGCTCTGTTTGTGGAGATTTCCGTCCATACTTGGCTGGCTCCTAGGCACAGTGGCACATGGCAGAGGGCAGCAGCAGAGAGCAAGCCTCTCTCCCTCCCTTATACTACACTCAGGCCATCTGCCCCAGCTCAGGAGGAGCACTCACACCCGTAATCTTAGCAGCACTCACCTCGTAATCCTAACATTGGATCCTAAATTAATCACAAACTCTAGAAGTGCCACCCATGACTACATGCGGCGTTGGGGGGACAGTAGACACAAACCATGACAACTGGCATCTGTAATTCACTATGGTCTCCATTTCAGCTTCAACTTCAGCCTCTAGCTTCTCTGCGGAGAAGAGCTCCTTCCTGGAACTCTGAGCACAAGCATTCTGCATGGTTTTCCAGTTTTTCTTTTTAAGTCTTGATAGAAGCCACTTAAGCATCCATCCCTCTTTCATTCCACATAATTCTTTCACTCCATATGCTTGCAAAGCCAACAGCACATGGGCAGTGCTAGGGCTGGCTGCTGGGAGAACCGTATGTAGTCCCGAGGAAAAAACAGGCCCAGCGCCTGCCTTAGCACACCTCCCCAGATGAACGTGGTGAAATGAATGACTGGGGATTTCTGAATGTACAGCATGGTGGATGTTCTTTTCTCAGATGCAAATCTTTGAAACAAATTCATATCTCTACAACTTTTAGCCTGCAATAGGTGATGGCTCTCATGAAAGGCCACAGTGCTATTTTTTCCTGTCATCTTGGCAAAAGATAGTTGGTTTCTGTTGGTTATGTTTCCTAAGCTATACAATTCTGAAATATTTCCATTCTTCTCTGTAAAACTGTCTGTAAGAAGTTACTAATATTCATGTTACTATTTGAACGTTATGTTATGTTGAAATTTCCTTCTCCACATAAAGCAATCTGTCACCTTTTGGCCTGGCCTGTATAAAGCTTTAGGGCATAGAAACATCCAGGGAAATCCTCTACTCAATATCACTAATCATGAGAGGAATGCAAATCAAAACCAAGTGAGACATGAGCTCACTTCAAGAGGAAGGGCTGTTATCAAAAAGGCAAAGTTAAATAAATGCTAGTGAGAATGTGGCAGGGAATGCTACTAGAGGAAATGTAAGATTCTTAATTGTTTTCTTTAAGTGTTTGGTACAGGGTCTCACTGTACAGCTCAGACTCATAGTGATCTTACTGTTTTCAGCCTCTCAATGCTGGGATTTCAGGAGTGTGTCAGCACGCCCAGTCTCAGCGACCAGCTCGGCGCGCCCAGTCTCATCGACCAGCTCGGCATGCCCAAGGCTGGGTCAGGCATGGCACACGGTGCTGGTGATCCAACCCAGGTCCCTGCACTTGCCTCAGCAGATGCTTAGTCTGCTGAGCTATTACGCTGGTCCTTGGGGAATGTAAGATCCTTATAGCCATTATGGAAAACAGGATAGTGGTTCTTGAAAAATATCCACATTCATATCCAAATTCATATTCTATAATTAAAAATCAACCAATGCCCCACCTTCTTGGAGCAACTATTCATAATACCAAAGAATTAAAAAAAGCAACTTCGCTATCCATGCACAGATGAATAGATAAAGGAAACAGGACACAGATTTGAAATGAAATGCTACACAGCCGTAGAATCAAATCTTGTCCTTTGCAAGAACACAGCTGGGACTGGAGAACATTGTCTGAAGCAAAAGAAGTCAGGCAAGGAAATTCAAGTGCTAAATGATTTCAGTCATATGTGAAATCTAAAGAAGTTCCAAGTAGCGTGTTGGTTATCAGAGACTGAGAGAGTAGCAGGGAGGGAGGGCTCGAGAGAGGCTGATTGATAGGCACTAAGTTACTGTTAGACAGGAATAAGAGGTTATTCTGGGCTGCTCTTGCAGGGTGACAATAGATAATGCATTTTGTATTCCAAGGAGCTACAAGAAAGATGTTTAAAGAATAAAGAAATGATAAATGTTTCAGGAGACATTTAAAGTGACTAAAATTTCTTAGGTAAGTATATGGACAAAAGACGGGGGGCGTCCTATTAAAATATACGTCTTTATGTGCTCATTGTATGAGTTAAAAATAAGTATAATCAAAACTGATTCCATGAAAATACAGAGAAAAGGAGCTTGATATGCTTTTAAACGTAGATTATGCTTATCACATTTTTAGTAAACTGGAATTTCATGAGTGTGGGCCATGCCCCTCTCAGCTGTAAAACAAGTTTGCTTGACAAACATTTCACAGACTATTTCGCCATTAAGTGTTAAATGCAAGGGAGGAATCTTTCAGTTCTCTACGTTTCCCTCTAGATTCTTACTGAAGAGCTGGCTCGTGGAATGAGCAGATGAATACAGAAACGCACAGAAATCGTGTAGAGCTGAGAGCAGACTGATCAGAGATTAGAATATATGGCTATTTGTTCTTTTAATGTTCACATTTCTTATTTCACTTTTTTTCTAAGATTTGGAATACAGACCTCAAAATAAATTGATTGATCAGTCTAACACTTAGCAAATTCTATTTGAACTCAGATCAGAGTATTGAGAAAGAAAAACTAGAGAATCTAGTTTAGATTGGATGAGATATGAGAAAAGATTTTTTTTTTTTTTTTTTTTTGTCTTTTTGAGACAGGGTCTTGCTATGCAGTTGAGGCTGGCCTTGAGCTCACTTTTGTAGCCCAGGCTGGTCTCGAACTCGCACCAATCCTCCTGCCTCAGCCTCCCAAGTGCTGGGATTACAGGCGTGAGCCACCACGCCCGGCTTAAATATATATATTTTTTTTTGAGGGAATCGGGATTTGAACTCATGACCTTGCACTTGCCAGTCAGGTACTTGTGCCACAGAGCTATCTCCCTCTCCTCAGAGAAAAGATTTTTTATGGTAATATTTTCTATTAAACCTAGACAACCAGAAGGTATTCTTTGCATATGGATTCACAAAGCCAGTGAGAATATTGTGCACATGTAAAAATGATTTCTTTTTCTACCAGAATTATCAGAATGCATGTTAACTTAACTTGCCTGCTTCACTATGTTCAACATGCTTAAGACGTCTCATTTTCTTTACTAGTTGCAAGGTTTAATGGGAGCATACAAAATTACAGTAGCACTGAGAGGGGACACTGGTAGGAGATTTATTTTAAATCTTGTGAGAAAGCTTGGTGCTCATTAAAGTGGAGGATTAATAACACTCTCCACTACAGCCAGGTATAATGCAGGCAGGTGTGCTGGAGTCTAAGCACGGCTCTTCAAATCCTCCTTCATCTTGACCTACTCCTTTTCTGTTACTTCACTCTTAGTTTCTCTGAAAAGAAAGTCTTAATCATACCAAACCGCTCAGTGAACTTTTTACAACTTGGTTATTTTTCCAAAAGCAGCGATGGAGTAGAATAAAAATCTTAGACTCTTATCTAACATTACAAATAATTTAAAATTAGATTATTTGGTCTGTAAATAATAAATGAGTATAATCACTTTAATTAGTTGAACAAAAATATTTACCTGAGCTTAACCCTGGAATAGAAACTCTGACACTTGATTTTTTTCTTAAATCCAAGATAAATATAGACTTTTTCTTCTTTTTTCTTTCAAGATCAAGAATTAGAATGCAGTAGAATATAGCCTCAGTACCAGTACAACATAAATATAAAATTATTCCTAAAAAAGAAAAGATGTTTTTCGGTAAGATATGAAGACTGAAGTAAAAATCCATAGTAAACTCTCCTAGGCTAAAGTATTTTTATTTTTAAGTAGATATGCCTAGCTCTCTACTTTAGGTTAGGTTCTCCGGAAATTCTTCTATATGTGAATCAAAGCAAACAGATTTTATTGGATAAGAAAGGATAGAAGCTCGAATCAGTGTCTTGGTTTAGTCATCCCTGGACTGAAAGTCATATTCTAGAACTTTGGTACAACCTCTACTAAAACTATATATGACACAGGGCAGAATGCTCTGGATTTTTGCTAGTTGAGAAATGTTAATGTTCTCATTAGTTAAAACCACAAGTTGGCATGAAAAGCAGTAAATATAGACATTAGTGGAACTTCAACATAAAGAAGTAACTTCTATAAAATTAAAACAAATGAAGTTCAGAAAGAAACAGATTGAATGTTTTCTGTAATAAGAAAGATTTAGAAGATGCAACAAATGCTACCTTTAAACTCTTTTCACCTGCTGAAGGAAGTCTTAAAAATCAATAGAAATAAATAAATAAATAAATAAATAAATAAATGCTTTAACTGAAAAGTGTACACTACAAAACTTGAATTGGCCTTAGAATGTATGTCATCTCAAAGACTAAGATTTCCATTTCAATCCAGTGAAAGACTAAATACTTTGCAAGAATGAAATCCATCTAGAAAAAAAAATCCTCTTATATTTTTGCCCTTGACAGCAAAAATAAAACAAGGTGGGACACAAGATCAGGCAGGAAGCCGAGGCGGTGGGCGCCCTGAGTGACAGCTGAGGTTGTTTTCTGTGTCAGCCTTCCCTCCCCCTCCACTGGAGACTCTTTGCTCTCTGGCCCACTCCCCCCAACACTCCGCACACCTTTGTTACAAGGTTCAGCTCCTGTTACTGCCTCACTCCTCTCTATTCTCTTCATCTCGATTTTAAGCCTGCCAGAGTCCCACAAGGCACATCCCTATGTCTCACTAGAAAATATAAAATATTATTGAACACTTTTTTGGCTTCATTAAATTTTTTTCTTTTTTATCTCTCACTTTGTCTTTTTTTATCTTTTTTTATCTGTCACTTTGATACTTTGTCCAGTATCCCCAAAATTGACTTTAAAATAATTCAGATGAAGTGTCACACCAAAACCTGCATGTCGAGACTAATATTAGGTTCTGCTTTAATACAAATCCTGAAGTAACAAAAAAAAGTAAGATGTGCTTCGTTTTAGTCAAATCAGCTCTAGGAATCAGAAAATGTTGCACTAGTCTTTTGGAAATGTTATTTCTGTTTCATTAGTTTCCCTCAGCTACCAAATTTGTTAAAGTAGTCGTAGTAGTGGGATAAAAAAAAAAAAAAAAAATCCATTTCCAGGTTTTAAGAAAGGGCTAATTTATTGGGAAAATGAACTTTTACTTTATTTGGGAAAGAAAAAGTATAAGGTAACTTAGGCATAAACAGAAAGCACTGGGGGCTTACAAAGAGTAAAACATGTCAAGTAATGAGAAAGCCAAAAGCCAGTGCCTTCCAGATGCACAGGATGGTCGCCGGCATGAGGGGGCCTCAGCCAAAGGCTGGACTAGGGCCACGTCCCATGCTTGCTCAAGGGCTGCCTTTCTTCTTTCAGATGAGAAACCTGGGCTAAGTCATTTCCTACATGACAGGGACAAGATCACAACGTGCGCACTATTGTGCCTTCGACAACACTTCCCACTTTCAGTTGCCAATGGGTTTCTTCTTGGTTTCTGCGTCCCTCCGAATGGAGATCGCAGTGTTGCAGTTCCATTTATCTCTTGAATATGAGCGACACAGAGAACCATAGCAAGCTTTCCTCTTCCACTCTGAGAAATTGTGGAGCTATACCCAGTCCTCACCCAGTTAAGCCACGGTACTAGTGTATTTTAGATTGTGCATTATTTAACCCCATCTGCCTTAACGGGTCAGTGAAGAAATCGCTTCACGGTGCCCCTTTATATGTATTGCCAGTCCTAATCACTTCTTCACATGAACTAACATCTCTGATGTAAGGACTATCTTCTATGTCTCCCAGTGGGTGGTAAAATAACTCAGCTCAATAAATAAATGGGGAATCCCAATGTGCCCTAAATACTTGTTCATGCGGGAATGGCAAGCTTTGCACTACCAAGACCCAAGCCTAATGAGGTCATGATTTCCTAATAGCTATGATACTTGTTTCATGACTCTGAAAGGTCGAATCATCGCTCACTTCATTTTAACAGTTAAAAAGATGAGCCAATTAATGCATGAAATCATCACAATTAGGAAGTGAGGGACCTGGAGATAGTTTGGCAGTGTAAGCGCCTACTTGGCAAGTGCAAAAACCCAGGTTCGATGCCTGATACCGATTGCCATGTAGTGATTGCCACTGAAATCAGGCATGGTGGTACACAGGCATGCCTATAATCTCAGAGCTGGGAGACAAGAGATTATGACGAGTCCGAGCTTTATAGCAAAACTCTGATGTATATAATACATATAAATATCATATATATATATATATATATAACTTTCGAAGGCAGGATTCTCCTTTGCTGGGGTCACTACACCCTCTGAAGTCATCCAGGATTATTTGTTGTCTCTCTGACTTCTAAGTCTTCAATGTCATTTTACTTCAAAATGTTTATATTAATTCTAAATATGAAGCTGTTTCAAATTTCCGTTTTTATTAATTGATCTCATGGAAAATTTGCATTTTTACATGATCCCAAACTTTGTAAATTTATTTTTAATAAGTTTTGTGCAAGATAAAATTTGAATTTACCTGTTCTTCCTCAGGGCCTGAAGTAGTTAAGTACATATTATATATTTTTCAGAGCAAATTGTCACTGAAGGCATACAAAAGTATGCAAGAAGGCTAACCAAGTGTGCAATCGCTTTTAATTTAAACCCTCCTAACTAATGTACTGCACTCTGCCACTGGGTGTGAATGTTCTTAGCACTGGGAGACAGCTTCTCTTCTGTCTTACAGTTTATGTAGAATGCTGGTGATGCAACTAAAGTTGTGTAATTCATGTAGTCAGGAACATTGAAGAATAATATCTATATATAATTTATGTTTTCTACCAGAGTGCCTGATTACACTGTTTGCATCTTACTCTTCTGCTTTTATGTAGAAGACATCAAATGACTTTTTCCCCCCGAAGGGTTATCTCATAATACAGAATGCTTGACATCCTGGAGGGAAATATGAGAAAGACATAGGAACTACTAATTTTAGGATTCACCATGAAGACCTCTTATGACATTTTTGATGATGTCATAGCCCAACTCATTCTCTATTGTTAGCTTTCAAGTTTTCATCTATTAAAAAAGCTGCTGGATCATGTCACACTCCTTTCTACTGATGGCTTTTTAAAAGATGGCTAATATCTAAGATTCTTCTCCTTCTGTATATTGTGAGTTGTACACTTAAATATGGATCATATTAATATTTGAAGGATAAAAGAACAGTTGGATTCAGAAAGGATTAGATTTTATGCATCCATGGTAGAACAGAATGCAGCGCCCAGCCTACCCTTCTAAAGCAAAAGTCCCACCGCTACACCATCCACGGGGCTGAGCACACTGTCTGAAATCTTTCACTCTGCCACGTTTGCCCTATGGTTCCTGTGCTGCTGTAAATCTACCTATTTTATACCTCTGAAAGTCACATTTTTTCATCTTTACACAAACTATACACAAAACACGGTATTTTGCAACTCAACTGCTTTCTGGTGATTTTTTCGTGAGTCAATTATACTGTGGTACTTTTAGATGCTTTAACACAGAGCAAACAATAGTGTGAGCCAGAACAGTATAATTAATGAATCTAAAGGTATACTGCTGTTCAAATCACTCCTGTTAAAGCATGTAACTGCTTCATCTTCCAAGTTAAACTTTAGGGCCTGTTGGATGAAGAAGTCTTATTCTGACATTCCAGCCTTCGTCAGCCGGGGTGGGGAGTAGATGCAGGGGCCAGGTATGAACACATGATTGTGACTAAACATATAGCCAGTAGATATTTCTTTCTCATTTCATCAGTTTTTCTCCCATTAATATAGTTCTATTTTTTCTCTCATCCCATATCATAACAAGAAAGCAGCACTACGACACTGTTTCGGAACCATAATTGATGTACAAGAAGCCTAAAATCACCTACTTGGATATGATTTTTCTGTTGTCAAAATCCTTGTCTTGACATCTTGAAAAAAAAAAGTATTAGTGGCTGGGGAGATAGCTCAGCTGTCTAAGCAGTGGCCGGACATACACAAAGACCCAGATTCAATCCCTGTACTACATGCTGTCCTACTGTGCCAGCCACAGAAACCTAGCAGGCCTGGTGACACACTCCTGGAATCCCAGGGTGGGTAGGCAGAGACAGTTGGATCACTATGAGTCTGAGCTACATACCAAATAAAAAATTAACTAAAACAAACAAACAAACAAAAAACCTCTCGTCTTTCATCAAACTGTTGAAATTGTGAGTACGGGGACATAGAAGAAACTGCTAAGAAAAGAAGTGTCTTCTCAACATTGTTTACATATTAATGATCTAACACAATGCATATGAAATCTTAGAGATCTCTTTTTTGGCGGATGAGCATTGAGAAGAAAATCTTTGGAGCTATTTATTGAAATTCTTTGAACAGGATCCTTTGAATCAAATAGACAAAGCCTGAATGACTAAGAAAGAAGCAGCACAGCGTCGATGACCTGATCCCTGAGTTAGATTTCTCTGGATGGGATGCTGCCAAGAGTGGAACCATCACTCTGCGAACCGAGCAACAACGTGCTAGTTATGTAGGATGAAGTGGTGACCTTCTTATGTAGCAGGAACTTTTCTGCTGCTTCAGCCTTCGGTGTTTGCTGAAAGAAGATCTCCCCTGCCCCACTGTTACCCTTAGTGTATGTTACTTTCCTTCTGTTTTAGGCCCCCGACTCTATTCTGGTTTAGGATATAATGGGCACAAGTTTCAACTCGGAAATCCCCATTCCAACCTATTCACCATCATTTTGGGCATCAAAGGACTGAATAAGGCATCATGAAGTTTAATTCTTGACTGTGTTGTCTGACATGATCAAAAGGTAAAATTCCAAAGACAGAGCTCGAACGGTAACCCAAAGAACAGTCCTCAGTCCTGGCTGCTAACACAGCAAGTGGGAAATAACATTACCAAAATATTTTAAGCTCTTATAGTGACCATGATCTAAAAATCTACACTCTAAATTATGGTTAATTTTATATACGTTTCCTATTAATATATCACTTAGCTCCAATTTCATTTTTGTGGATTTATGTGGGTTTCTATAACAATGGTACTCAAGCAGGTAGTTGGAAGGACGAGTCCTATGGATCTAAGGATACCACAGTGGGACCTTGGATTCAGAAATGGCCACTGTTACTAATGATGACACTGGTGCCCTAAAGATGAATGATGTGTAGGGGGCAAATGCAGTCCTAACAGGAAACCAGTTATCAGTAAAAGAATAGCATTTTTCCTCAAAGACCAAGGAGCACGGGATAGATTCTTGCATTAGGTCTTTCAGAACAAATGAGAATGGGGCTGGTCAAATAGCTCTGGAGATGAAGGCACCTTCAAGCAGGTGCAGGAGCCAGGGATTCAATGCCCAGGCCTGCCTGGCCAGCCCTGCGCACAGGGTGTACTGAGATGGCGATTGAGACTGAGCGTGCTGACATGCACCTGTATTCCCAGCTCTTGAGAGGCTGTAAACAGGTGGATCACTACAAATCCAATCTAGGAGTAAGACTCTGAACACCTCATACACCTTTCCCTAAATACAAGAAAGAGACAGACAGACAGACAGACAGACAGACAGACAGACAGACGGACAGACACAGAGAGACAGATAGAGAGAGACAGGCAGAGAGAGAGACAGAGAGAGAGAGAGAGGGCGTATGGAAACTTCAAGGAGGTATGTAGCTGAAAAGAAAGGGGCTGAGGTTTGGTTTGAGAAGTTACATGTATGTAATGTCCTGAAGGCTTCTTTTACTCTGGATCACCTGCAAGTTTAATAGTTTAAAATGAAATTCTCAAAAGAATTTCATGAACTTGCTTGCTTAGAAGCTAGTGATAATGGACTCAAGATGTGAAACCCATAATGTCATTTGTTGCTTGATAATAGTGATAAAAAAAAACATGTCTTTCTATTTTAACTACAAGAAGGAATTTCTGGCATTTATGGTAACTGTGGAATTATTCATAGGAAGAAACATTTCAGGAAAAATAGTTTAATCCATAAAATTTTACTGCCTAGAAGGGGCATTTTCTTTAGCATTTATTTCACCTATTTTTCATGGACAGGGCCCCTTTTTATAGTGAACTACACCTGACAAGTTCCTAGGTGATTAATCTAGATTTTAATCAGTCAAATAGCCTGGCATGTTTAATTCCTAGTGAGAGGTCAATAATAAAATTTTAGTGTCTCAGCCCAAGGAGCTACTATATTAAACACTGTGGTCGAATTCTTATTTATCATGGTGTTTTAGACAAGAAAATATTGCGGTGTCAGATGATTATTTTCTGAGAGAAAATAGCAAGGCAGTACAGCTTTGGTCTGCCTGTCTTCGCTTTGTGTCACAAAGCCGTATCATTTAAACCCCTAATGGAAGTGCCGCTCCTTCCAGCTTTCATCAACAGTCCACAGTGTCATGCAATGAGAATTTAATTGGACTAAAGTGACTACTTGACATGCAGAATGGAGCTATGTCATCAAGACTCCACAGGTAGTGAACAATTGGTGATGGATGGGTGGATGAGAATGTACATTCTAATAAGGGTTCAAGAGACTTCAGGGGTTCTACTATATAATTACTTGAAGCAACTCACGAGATGGTGCATGTCAAATAAGAAAATTGCGGTTCTATCACTGAAAAACACAAGAATCATATACAACAAAATAAATATACAACAAAGAGCTAAAACCAAAGTTTTCTAAAACTTCCATTTTGCTATAGACCTTGAAAGATTATCTTTAGCTAAAAACAACCAGTGTAAACTGTTGGTAAAACTGACATTGTATGACAGGATAAATATCTCATTGACATACCCAATCATACCAGCTTTTGTTCGACATACTTATGTGTAAAGAATAAGTGTTTACTTTTAATATAGCTAATTGCCTATAATAATAGACTAAATGATGCCTTGGTTCATGGATGCTTTTCTTTGTGAACAACTTAGTTGTCAAACCGAAGCATTTGGCAAAATTTTGCTTTTGTTAGCGAACTCTGCACCAGGTGGTGAATAGGACCAGAGCCACCTTGCCCACTGCCCAGGAGCTAGACACATACTTCATGATATTCCAAATAAGGATGTCTCAATTTTCGTGGACAACATATGCAAATAAAGGCAGTCAGACATTACTTGGTAGGACTCTTTGAATAAAGAATGAAAGATTAGGATTAACATGAATTTTCCAGTCAACAGAACACTAGCTAACTCAAGATATATAGATATTAATTTATTACAACCAGAGTGGCAAGGACAAGCAGCTGCTTCCTGGAAATATCATCGTAGAAATACACAGGTGCAGTTCCTCTGCACGGGTGTACATGTCATTATTTTAGAAACACCAGGCTATACTAACATCAGCGTTTCAATTTAATAATCAAATAATCAGCCATATTATTAGCTGGATTGTCTAAGGCTTATACATTGGTTAGCCCCTAATAGTTGCTTTAAAGTTTACTTTTCAAATATCAGATTTAATATGTTAACATAAATTGCGATTAAATTTAAAGGTAAGCTCACATAAGCCCTGTAAAAATTATGTTAGCTAAAACAGTCACCTCTGTATACAACAGAATTTCTATGAAATATCCGTTTAAGTGCTCAGGATGGGATAGCAGGGTGATCGTTCCTATTACTGCATTCTCTCCTAGGTGAAAATGGCCACAAAATCTGGTATCTGGAGCGTCTACAATCTCATTGATAAAATGCTCTCTAATACCTCTCCTCCCCTAGTTAGAATGAAAGCATGAGATGAGAAAAGCAGAAGTAGGTATGGGAGGGCTCTAGCAGGGAGCCAAGAGGGAAGGCCGGAAGCAGGGTAGGTAACTGCACTCCCAGGTAGAACCAGTCGGGCGTTGTTCCTGGCCAGTGCCAAACTCTGGAAAATGAGTTGATCCTCAGGAGCAAAGAGGCAAAACCCGGAGCTGCATGGGCTGTGGGTGAGCATATGATAAGCTTCCCAGAGCTGAAATTGAGAAAAAGAGCTACGAAGTACACTGTCAAGATACTATCTGTGCATTTTCCTTATATATGCTAATATACTTTAAATTACCTGGGAATAAATAGAGGAAAGAGAGAAAAAAGACATTAAAAAATCATAACATTAAAGACTCACAATCACGCACAGTCTTTTGAAGAATCTACTCACAAGGAGTGAAGATTTCTGTAGTCGTAAAGCTATGGAGTCTCAATATTAAATATTGAATATGGTGAGTACAGCTGTGAGCAAAGACTAAACTTCTGTAGTAAGGAGATCCAGCAACAAGTGGAGGTCCATGCCACCTGAAGATGGACTTTGGACTGAACCACTTTATGCATAAAACAACCAGGAGCATTGAACTGTATTTTGTATGACTACTGTATCTTTGAAATGTTTTCACCCATTTATACCTCTGCTTCCAAAATTCATAACTGTGTAGTACTCTTATAACAATAATCAAATAAAAGCACATATAATACAAATAGAATAGACAACATGGAGCAGGAGGTGCGTTCTCCTGTTTTACAGTAACTATAGAGAAAGATTCAACACACACATACGCATGCGTGTGCACACACACGCAACACACTATATGCAGACTCTGAGAGGTTTTAAAGGAAGGCAGGCTACAGATTTCAGGACTCAATGGAAGACTTGATGGTAGTGCTTGGAGGGCTTTTTGTTTCCTTTACACCAGACTGAATTTGGAATAAGCCAGATACTTTGAAGAAGATCCTTAATGTTTTCTTAATGAACTTACAGATGATGTTTAAGACAAATGACGTTTAAAGTGGGGCAACTTAAATGGGACCATGCTAGTCCATTTTCAATGCTACAACAAAAATCCCTGAGACTAGTAATTTATAAAGAATGTGGAACTAATTCTTAAGAGTTCAGCAGACTAGGAAGTGGCAGAGCATAATGTCTGCATCTGGCCGGAGCCTTAATGTTTCAGTGTAATACGGGGTGAGAAGCACAGGCAAGGCAGAAAGCCTGGGCTGACCTCCAGCCATTACTATGGAGCCTGCTCTCTCTATAACGACCTTCATTTATTTTAATCATCACTTCAAAGTTCTACCTCTAATTCTCTAATTCTGTTGTAAGGACAATTAAATTTCAACCCCGAGTTTTAAATGGAACATTCGATCCGTAACAGAAAATAAGATTTCCTCACTCCACTTGAAGTGGTACAGGATGAAAAATCTCGGATAAACTGGATACATGCAATGTAATTCTTAGAGCCACCGCAAAAGATCTATACAAAGACATACACTGAGAAACACAATAGATAAATCCAAATAACTCTTATTAGAGGTAACTGGAACAGAAAGATCTGCTATTCTGTCTCTATCAGAGCAGCTGCCTTTCCTCCAGCAGAAGTGAAATCCTGTTTTTCATTCTCTTCAGTCATCTGACACTTTACAGGGAGTAGGTGCCGCCCATCCACAGCTAAAGGGTTGCATTACAGCAGGCAGCACTGTAAGCTGACCTGCGGGGTGACCAGCACGACGTACACATGGATCTGTGGACATAAACACAGTGTGTGTCAAACGTGCTCTAAGAGGAACTGAAAAAAAAAAAAAAAGGATTTCATATCCAGATGGTTTGCTCTCTTAAAGAGGTCTGCAAGGTCATTCTGCCATGAGCAGAAAGGTACAATATCCATTTATTTACATTTATAATCTTTTTGAGGTATAATTGATTTATATCATACTACACAGTTTAAATGCCTACTACATAATTCTATTTATAGGGCTTTTTTTTTTTTTTTTTGTCTTTTTGAGACAGGGTCTTGCTATGCAGTTGAGGCTGGCCTTGAGTTCACTTTTGTAGCCCAGTATGGTCTCGAACTCGCGCCAATCCTCCTGCCTCAGCCACCCGAGTTTTGGGATTACAGGCGTGCACCACCACGCCCGGCTATAGGGCTTTTTAAAGTAAATAATATTATACATATAATAGGAATTGATGCCCATCATTTATTCAATATAAAGAAATAACAAAGAACAAGCTATAAACAGTACACTAATGGAAATTTCTGATTTTGGCGTTGTTATGTAGCTGAAACCTTTTCTACTATCTTCATGCTTTTGTTTTTGTAGATATAAATATTCCAAAGCAAAAGACAAAAATTGCACAGAATCGGTTGTGGAGTACACTGGCAGTCTAAACAGCTACCTGGCAAAGCATAAAGATCAAGTTTCAGTCCCCGGTACCATATGCCGGGTCAGCCTCAGAACCTTGGGCACACGGTACTGGCCGCTTAGCCCAGGCATTGTCGTGCACACCTCTAATGCCAGCACTGAGGAGGTTGACGCAGGAACATCACTACTCCTCTGGCCTGCATAGTGAGACCCTGTACCAAATAAATTATATATATATATATATATATATATATATATATATATATATTTCTTAAAATTTCATAGATAATACAAATGCCCACTTATTTCATGACTTTAACTTCAAAAAATTCTAGAAAATACAGATCTAGGATTGGGGAGACAGCTCAGTGGTCTAAGTGCCTCCTGTCAAGCACAAGTTTCCGCAATTTGACCCCCAGTACCTCATGCCATGTGGACCCGGAAGCCGGGAATGGTGGTGAACGCCTGTAATCCCAACTTTGGAGAGGCTGAGACAGGAAGATCACTACAACGTTGAACTGTGCAGGAAGACTCTGTATCAAAAGAATAAAAATTGAAAAGAAAATAGTGTAGGAATTGACCAAAGCTGGAAAAGTAGAATGGTAGAGGGAATTCATTGCAAAAGTGCCTGAGGGAAGTTCCAGAGGAGATGCAAGTTCTCTACGGCTAGATTCTATTCGAGGTTGCACAGGTCTATGAATTTACTAAAAATCAGTAGATTTTTTTCAGACTTCTGCTGGATATATTTTATGGTAGGTTAAGTATGCCTCAATGAAGCTGTCACAGCAATCTTCGAAAAAGTGTGAGCAGGTTGAACTTTTCTTAAGTCGCAGAAATTTTGTGTGATCTATGTTTTGGAGTACATGGTGTTTGAATAGCAGGAGAGGAAGGACATCAGTAGCTCCTGTGTGACTCAGAGTCTCGAGCTCTTATCCTAACACTAGTGTGCTCCTGACAGAGCAGAGGATGCTGGGGCCAACATGGAGCACTAGCTGAAGGGCATCTTTTATCTCTGTAGCTGCCTTGGTTAAGAATTATTATCTGTTCCTTATTGATAGAGAAGACACTGGCATCAGAATCTATTCTGTTTCCTTTACAGTTTGTTGTCTCTGGAAACATATTTTTATACATCGACGAGGTTGTAAAATAGTTGTCATTACAGACCACGTGCTCATTCATTGTAAACAAATCATTTTGTCATCTTTACCAAGCCCTAAAGGGAAAAGACAAATGTTCACAGAAACAAGTAAAAATCCCCTAACCTCTATAATCAAAAACAACTCTCTGTGACTTGTATCAAGATTCCAGCACTCAGCATGAACAACGAAGGACAGTGTCACACTTTGTAGACTGCCCTGAAGAGATTTATTTTTATCCAGACACTTCTCACTTAAAATTGCAACATGTGTGGACTTTTATCATTTACTTGTTGCCCTGAATTGTAGTAGTCTTCTTCTTTACAAGACTGTCAGTTCATAATGGGATGGAAATCGGGATTTGGAGGGAGACAATGGCATTTTCTGTGATCACTGTCCTTTTGAGAGAATTTAAAACATGAAAGTTACATAAGAAATGTGTCCATAATTAGTAGTCAGGGAACTGGTCTTTTGCTACTTTGTTAAAAAACAGTTAAGTATGTGTAATATGCTTACCAGGTTCTACACTTATTATCAATAAAGTTTGAGCTGTAGGTATTTTTTTTTACCATTTTTACTTGTAAGATAGTTGACCTACTTTATTAACTATATGAGGCAACATAGGTAAAGAAATTAAACATTTTTGTGTGTAGCATTTAATTTCCCAGATTTTTCTTATTTTTTTTATTTTTATATGTTTGCAGTATAAAATGTGCACATTATTCGTGTGGCTTTGATAAATATACACTATATATTTTAATTACAGTTTTGCCCAATGTCCTCTTCCACGTCTTGATCCTCCTTATGCTGGAGAAAGGCTCATGTCACTACTTTTTATTATTTTTCTTTTATTTGGGTCTTTATGTACAATTCGAGTTTCTCCTATAGGAGACATCATGTGAGATTTAATTCCTGTGTCTGATTTATCCCACTTAACATTATGGTCTCCAAATGCATCCGTTTTCCTACAGAAGACTCAAAGCCATCTTCCTTTATGGCAAAATAGTTATTCGTTGTGTGTAGACACATTTCCTTTATCCATACAACTGCAAGTGAGCATAAAGTGCGCCTCTAATGATGACTAGTCCTGCTATAAACATGCGTGATCATGCATCACTGTAATAAGCTGTAATAAGCATTTTTGGGGGAAGATTCCTAGGAATGGAAGAACTGGGTCAAAGGGTGTTGCTAGCTTTAGTTTTGCAAGGGATCCCCATACCTACTGCCATGGTTTTACCAGTGTACACTGCCAGCCACAATGTAGCAGGTTTGCTTTCCCTCCATATCCTCACCAGCATTTGTTGTTATTTGATTTCTTAATGGTCCTCTATTTTTGTTTTAATATGCTCTACAACTCTTTAAATAATCTCTGAATTAAGTTGTAGCCAAAGTAAAAGCCTTCTATGTAACCAGCACCCCAGCTCCTTTACCTCTCTGCTTTTCTTCTTGAGGTCCTTTTCCCTGCAGCTGGGGACCAGTTGAGCTCAAGCATGACATGGCCTACTTCTAGGAGGGAGTGATATGTTGAGCACACAACCAGCAAAGAGACTCATGAGAACCTTGGATGTTACCGTCTTCGACAGAATCATTCTGAGAAATCTGCATTAGATTCTTCTGAGGGCAGGCTCAATGGACTAAAGTGCCTGTTTAGGCAGATCACAGCAGCCGGGGTTTGATCCATGGCTTGCTGTGCGGGCCCCATGCCTGGGGCACACTGACACAATGATTGAGACTGGGCATGGTGGCACAGGCTTATAATTCCAGTGCTTGGTAGGCTGAAAATGGGAGACTCACTATGAGTCTGATCTATGTAGTAAGACCTTGTAGATCCTGTACCAAATACGTTTAAAAAATTTCTTCTGATGATTCCCAAGTATTTCACACCTCAGTGAGGAGGTAAGTTGTATTAACCCCTCACTTCTGCATTCTTCAGGTCCTTGCTATTTATCTCCTGAAACCTCCATGCTGTCAAGTGGTGATATCAGAATCTACTCTCACAAATGAAGGTACAAAGTCTGGGGATATAACTCTGTGGTCTAAGTGGCTGCCTTGCAAATGCAAGGGCCTGGGTTCTATCCCAAGTACCACATGGCTGCCAGCCTAGGAACCTCACAGGCGTCCTACCGGCCACCAAATTAGGGCGTGGTGACACACACCTGTAATCCCACTGCTGGGGAGACTGAGATAGGAGGATCTCTAGCAGTTCGCGCTGTGTAGTGAGATCCTCTGTCAAGTAAATTAATGAATTATTTATAGAAAAATAAATCCAGGTACATGTCCTAAAGCATAACCCCTTCATTTGCTCACTAGATCCACAACTGTTTCTAATTACACTGCAAATATCATGGATCTTGGAAAGCATACTCATTTTATAGTAATCGTTTTACTAAAAACATTGTTACGTTAGAGCAAAAACTTGAAGAGGTGTTAAAATAAAAGATACATAGTTTTAATCAGTGGCAATGCCACTGAAAAATAGTATTTTCTCCACAGTCATCATCATTCAACTAATTAATGTCTGATTCTGTAACTTCTTTCATCTTGTGAACATTCTTTCCAATTTCATCTCTGACAAGTGAATTATGGTCTGAATAGTTATCATTGTATTTACATCTGTAAGTGATATTATTAGTTTCGCATCGCTATCATATGTACCCTCTCATTTGCACCTTATAGCTTTGACTTAAGTAGGACAGATATTATTGTATAGTATTGTGCTCACAAGGAGATAAAAGCTTTGTAAGAACTATGTCAATCCGAGCTCTTCTATTATGTTTCTCATATAAACACAGATATTAAGATTCATGACCCATGATGCTAATTTTTTAGAAAGATTTGCGATCTTATTTATAATAATGCATCTTTTAAAATATTTTTCAGGGAATTTGGACTAACTGTACGTTTCCTGGATACCATACTGATAACTCATATTGAAGATTCTGGTGACAGAGATTGTTAGAGTCCTTCCAATTTTCCCATCCTGAATCTTTGCTTTTTCAGAAGTAGAGTCAACATTGTTTTTATTTTTATTTATTTATTTATTTATTTATTTGTCTTTTTGAGACAGGGTCTCGCTATGCAGTTGAGGCTGGCCTTGAGCTCACTTTCGTAGCCCAGGCTGGTCTCGAACTCGCACCGATCCTCCTGCCTCAGCCTCCTGAGTGCTGGGATTACAGGCATGAGCCACCACACCCAGCTGTCAACGTTGTTTTTAATAACAACTATTTTTCTGAGATATTAAACATTGTATTCAGTGTACATTATTTTTCAAAGGAACTGCATCGGTACATGAACGTGCAAACACACACGCACACGCACACACACACACACACACACACACACACACTCATACAAGATGTCTGTCAGTAGTTCATGTGTTTTGATCAGGGATCTTGCAGTACCCCTTTGCTTCGGTTTTTCTATACAACCCTACATAGGTGGCAGCTTCCACATGCCACAGGTCGTGGTTTTCCTCAGTTACCAGCTGTTTGCCACAGCGCTTGTCACCTTCTCTACCCAAGATATAGTATGTTCGCTGCTGCATAATTCTTTCCACAACTCTGGGGCTGATAGCTGCAGTTGTGTTTGACTCAACACTGCTCCAACAGAAGTAAAATTTTGACGAACATTTCTGTTCACAAATGGAATTGTGCACAGTCAGAAATGTTCTTGAACTGAAGTATTATTGCACTATGGCACAAAAACAATTGTAAATGAGACTTTAAATAGTACCAGATTACAAAACAATCTTCATCTTAAAATTATTTTTGTATTTATCTAAACCGTTAAGTATAGTATAATTTATTTTACATAGGGAAACTTTTATGAATCTAATTTCCTCTTTATTAACTACTAAGACATAGTATTGGTAATATTTGAGAAGATGGAGATAAATTTGAAACTTCTGTCCACAAATTTGTTAAGAAAGACTAAAGACATATCAAGTGCCAGAGTTTCATTCCTCTCCTGCTCCTCAGGCTTTTAGATTTCACCAAGAGATGCACTGACATGAACACCTGACATGGACACACGACAGCTTAGTGAACAACGAAGTGATAAAATGAAGTGCTTACCACTTTACATCAAGGCTGAGCGAGATTGCTTTTCCTGCTAAATAGACACACGATGTTAATAAACATGCCTTGGCGTATGTTCATATTTTATATGGGGTGAAATTCTCTCTCAAGTAAATTCAAATGTGATCTTTCTTCAGCTCTTTTGTGAGACAGACTTTCATTCCATATGCAGTTCGGGCTGGCCTTGAATTCACTTTGTAGCCCAGACAGCCCTTGAATTCCCTGGAATCCTCTTGCCTCAGCCTACTGTATTTTGACGTTACAGACGTGCACCAAATGCCTAGCACAAACTGTAATCATCTTGTAAATATTTTATTATTGTAAGTTTTCATAAATTGTCATCATGTCTGCTTCTGTTATCATTCCTGATACTTTATGGGCAATAGTAATTTCTTCTCTTTTTTTTTTTTTTTTTTTTTTTAACTGAGTCAATGTTGTTTCTCATTCTGAAGTGGGTATCATTTTAATTCTGAAAATTTTAAGATCGTCCTTTGATTAAACAAGTGCCAGCCCTTTCTAATACTTACACAAATTTTAAAATAGAATATTTACATATATAATTCCTAAACTTTGGGGTCCTAAATTCTGAATTTTAAATTCCTAAAATAATCATAGTGTAACTTTTATAAGTTATGCGAATATTATAATAGGACTTGTTCATAAGTTAATAAACTTCATATCCTCCTTGGTATATAGATCTACCTATCAATGTAACTGCAGATTTTCTATCAATAGTACAGAGAAACTAACTTATATTTCATGCTTTATTACTTAGCCTCATTTTTTTCTGATTACGTGGAATTACTCAACATAAAAAACTGGCAAAGATCCAACAAAAATAAGAAAAGTCATTTTACCATCGAAGTCACATGGCTGACACTTTCTTGCACATGCTTGCAAACATACACATCATTCATGCTACTCCATGTGCTAATGCTTTGGGAACACTGTACATGGCTTACATATTTATTATGTCTATTGGTCAAAATTTATTTAAATACTGAATAATTAAAATCATTTTCCATTTCTGACATTATATAGAATGTTGTCATTATCGTCTTTGCACATAAGATTTGGTTTACATTTCTGATATTCCCTCCGAGTAAAAAATTAATAAAGTTCTCAGGACAAATGATATGAAATTTCAAAGCTTGTAATCCATAGTGATGAATTACTTTCTGTGACATTTCTGAAAGGGTTCTGAAATCATATATACGCTGAACTCTGCCAAATGCTTCATTATAGAGTACTAATTGCAAGCAGTTTTTGGCTTTGTATTCCTCCATAATTTCAGGATACTCCCATGGAGGCACTCAAGGCAGAAGAGAGATAATCTGCTACCATTAAAAACTGTCATCTACGTGCACCCATTTATGTATACATACTGATGAATTGAACAATTTTGTATTGGGCAAGAATATGATGTATCTAATATTAAAATACTATTCTGTCATACATGTCAATTTAAAAGGTGGTTACACATCCAAAAACCTCTGAATTAAACCTCTGTGTCTTAAAAATTTCCTACTGAAATGTGACTGCATCCTGTAAGACAATAGATTAGTAACTGAACTGGGTTGTAATATCCTTATTGTTTTATGATCTGTTTGACTATGGTTAGGATGTGAAGTCAATCTGAATGAAACTGTTCAAGAAAAACTCCCAAACCATGGCTGAAATCAATGAATGGCATCTTCAGATACATTTTGCTACCTCAGAAGTAGCCTGTAAAATGATATCCAGCCAAGGGACCATAAAGCATCCCAAGAAGCACTGTCCATCTGCTAGTTGATTGTCAAACAGAAGTTGTTGCCAATAGATTACTAAGTGTAGCGTCAAGGTCAGCACCAAAAATGTTGTTGTTCTTTGCCTTCAAGAACTCCTATGTGGATTCACACACAAACATTTCTTTCTGTGTTGAAATTAAAATATCTTTAGCTGCATTTCGCCTTTGTACTCGGTATCAAATACAGAAAGAGATGGCCATCTCTCCTAGGTAATACATACTGCAGTTTACTTTCACTGTCTCCCGCAGAACAAACTTGTATCGGGAATCTTATCTTACATTGCCCTCACCCTGTTCTGCCCTGGAGTCATGCATAATAGACAGACTACAGGAAAGGGATAAAACTCATTCTCTGACCTATTAATCCAGTACATATTGTGACTTTAAGGTAATATTTATCTCAAACACCGTATTAATGCTTCAATAAATTCCGTCTCTACTCTAAGAATGGGTAAGTTAGTTCTGATGTATTGCCACACCAGTTTTAAAGACAAGCTAATATATATCCTAGTATAGGCCAGGACACAGGATAAAGAGTTATTTTCCCAATACATCTTGTTTCAGAATTATGAGATGGATTCTGCCTGAGACTAACAGTTGAAACCATAAAATGAGTAAAGCAGATTTCTGTCTCTGAAGGTTGTGTTCATTAAATCAGTTGTAATTGAATACAACCAAAAGTAGTAGCAAGGAGCCCTTTCTGCCTTATTCTTTGAGCTGAAGCCTTCATCTGTTCTGACAGATTTTGATGGAGGCTATGGAGGTAGTACAGTGGCACAGGTGCCTACCCTGCAAGTGCAAGGTGCTGAATTGGAAAAGAAAACAAACACAAAAACAAAGAAGGACAGCAACAACAAGAAAGCCTGGAAGGTATGATTTTCACTGAAACATTGACTATTCCTAGGTATTGGACTGGTTGGATTTTGGGCTAGAACTTACACTATGGTTTTCTTGATACTTAAACCTGCAATCAGACAGAAATTGCACTTTGTGCTCACTGAGAATGGAATTTATGAATGTTGACTTGACAGAGGTATGAAGCTGGGGAGACTGATGCCTTAAATTCTAGTTTTTTTTTTTCACCACCCTCCGGAGGAGAGGCCCTGCTGTCTGCACACTGTGAAGTGGCCTCCCAGCCCTTGCAGAGAGGATTAATCCTATATTTCTAGAGGAATCTAATCAGCTCCTCCAGAGTGAATAGCACACAAGACAAAGCTGCATCTTCTAGAGACTTGCCAGTATTTTTCTTTTTATTTATACACCTAAAAACGAACAAATTTCAATAAGCCCTAAAGATGAAGTAACATGTGTGATCGATGAGGAGCTGTGGGATATCCAAAAGAACTATTTAGGTCTTCTATTTTATAGAGAGCCAGTTCCGTCAACATAGGTTCACTAAGCAGTAATTCTATGTGTAGTGACTCATTTGAAGAAGCCAAAACGGGCTGTGACAGTTTGGCTGGCTAAAAGTACAGCAAGAGCTATAAAAATGTAATTGAACTACGAATCACAGATTGTATTGTTTTAAAGTAAAAGGATTGGGCTGGCTAAATTGCTCAGCAGATTAAAGTCCCTACAAGCAGGCACAAGAGACGGGGGTTCAGTCCCCTGGCCTCCCATACTGGCCCCATCATTGCCATACTGGTTCTGCACGGTAAAAGCAATTCAGATTGGGCATGGTGGCATGAACCTATAATCCCAGCTCTTGGGAGGCTGTAAATAGGTGGATCACTACAGAGTCTGATCTAGTAGTCGGACCCTGAACACTCTGTAGATTCCTCCATGAAACATAAATAAAATGAAATAAAACAAAAGAAAGGCATTATTGAGAAGTTCAGGGATATTAAAATAGTCAAAGAAATCTTTCATTCATGATGCACTCACTCACATTTGGAAAGTTCAAAAGATGTACTTTCCTTACTCTCCTTCTCTCCCCTTTTCCCTTTGCCAAACTTCCCTCGCCATCCCTTGGCCAAACTGACTACACTCGTACTATGATTTTATTCATTTATCTTCTTACTTATCCTTGCACTGAGATGCAACCTTAATGAGGCAAATATTTTTACTGTTTCATTCACTACTATATCCTAAACAGTCTTTCTCATGTTGTAGATGTGCAGTAAATAATAGCTATGTGAATAATTCCAACAGACCAATGCTACATTGATGTTAGTTTAAGCTGAATCTGGTACATATGCTTTAAACAACATGGTCCCACAATTCTCTTTTCTTTTTTCACTCTGTTCTAGAGTTGAAATTGTATAAAACAATATGACAGTGTATGAAATATAGCTGACAGGAAGATTTTTAAAATACGACAAGGGGCCAGAAAGATGGCTCAGGGGTCTAAAGTACCTGTTTAGGGAAGCTTAGGCAACTGCAAGGATTGCAGTTTGATCTCTGGTACCACATACTGCACCATCCCCACCCCCAGGACAGGGTGAGTCAGTCAGAATATAAAAACTAAATAAAATACAATGTAACGAATCACTTTGCACAACTGCAAGGCCAGGATTCTTGGCAAAGTATGAAGTTCTGACTCTACTTGATTGTAGGCCCAATCCTTTCTATTTCTTCTTTTTGAGTCAGAAGGTTAAGGAAACAGAGGGAGCCTGTTGGAACACCCAGGACAGTGCGCAGTTTCCTTCCTTGTCTCACAAGAGTGACAGCTCCTCCTGTATAACCATACTAGCTTTCCTGAAAATGAAGGAGTCTTTCACGCCATCATTACTTGTGCACAGCGATTAAGTTTTCCGCCTTTACAGGCTGTGGGCTATAGAATAGGACCTCTGCACCTAACAATCTGGAAAAACCTTGTGTCCAGGGATAAGCAAGTTTTCCCAGTGCTGCTCTCTCCAGCTATTTCTTCTCTTTGCCAATCCTCTACCTATTGCCAACAAAGTGCAGCCGACTCTAACTCTTCATCCTGCCCGACCACATCCCTTCCTCCTGACTCCCATGGGTTTTTTCCCTGACAGGGGCATTGCTTAGCACTTGGATCACTGTGATTAGTCTACTCGGCTAGCCTGGCCTATGGTAGTTTCTATCCTCAACTGCTGAAAAATAAACTAAAATATCCAACCTCTGAAAATCTGGCATTTTACTGCTTACAACCCTTTTGTGGCTCACAACTGCCTTCAGGACAGCATTCCTACTGTAAAGCACAGCCAAGTCGGCTCAGGATCTGACACTTGCCAAACTCTACAAGCTCTACTTTTCTGATTTGTGAACTTGTGTATCCAGTCACTGTTAACATTTAGTGGCATCAATAGAACCTTAATGAATATTTTGTGTGGACTATTTATCTTTGCTCTTCAGCCTATGGGTAGAAAGCTGTTTTCCACTTTTCCAAAGTCATTTGAAATATCATGTCCCTTGAAATCAGTCCTTATCTTCCTTACCTCCTTCCTCCATCCTAACACCCCTGTTTTTCATGCTCCATGCGCTTACATTTAGGGCAACAAAACTAGCATGGTTTTATGCATATTGCAATTACATGGGCTCTCTGTGCCTCATTTCCTATTTAAGTTGCAAACTTCAGGATTTAACTAACTGTAACTCCACACTACCCATCTGTATCTAAGAGTCTGATGTTGGTTCTAGCAATGGCTTATCTTCTCTCACTAGGATAAGCCTGGTATGTCTTCAAGTAAACGTTATGCCAGGGAGCATAGCTATGGTGTTTCTGTAACTCTATGTCTGGGCCAAAGTTAATCCCATCAGGCAAAAGTATAGAAACTTTTTCCATCTATTTGCTATTTATAAAATGCGTCTTGAGCCAGGCGTGGTGGCGCACGCCTGTAATCCCAGCACTCAGGAGGCTGAGGCAGGAGGATTGGTGCGAGTTCGAGACCAGCCTGGGCTACAAAAGTGAGCTCAAGGCCGGCTTCAACTGCATAGCGACACCCTGTCTCAAAAAGACAAAAAAATAAAATAAAATGCATCTTGGTTGATGGACAAGGGAGGAAAACAATTTGGCCATTAAGGGTTTGGAATGTGTTTAGAATTTTGTGTATTTCTACAGAAAAATAATTCAACATTCAGAGATATATATTCATGATGATAAGTTATAGTGATCACTAGAATGCTCAGTTTTACATCTCTAATTTCCTTCTAGATTCTGAAGGTCATTTGGTTTCTACAGTCCGAAGTGGTTGTGACTCTTCTTGTCCCAGTCACTGGCAGAGAAAAACTTGGTGTCTCCCATTGGAGATGCCTCTCTTCCACTCCCACTCGCTGCATCCTTCGCTCTCTAACACTGTTTTCTTCTAGCTCTGCAGTGCACAGTGATGAATTAGAGCTGCGGTTACCTTGATAGCTTCGCTTCTATTTATGCTGAAACTTACCATGAAGTTCCACTGCCTTTATCACTGAAGTGGCATTAGATGAATTCCTGGGCGAGCATAAACCCTCTCAGCAGGGCACTTGGAGATGGCCCTGCTGGAAATCTCCTTTCCGTCTGTTGGCGATCTATTTTCTGAGAAGTAGGGAAACAGAGAAACTGGTTTTCTTACAGAACTCTAGCATAATATTAGACAGCATAAGACAAGTATTGCATGTATACTATGGGCAGTATAAACTCGAAGAGGTCAAAGGCTAGCACTTCAAAAATGTAGATTTATGAAAAGTGACTAGTATTAATTTGATCAAGAACTACATAAAACCAGGGAACTTCAATTACATATCTTTGACATGGAGACATCTCTAACAAACAGAAGAGATGGCATGCTCAATACATATTGATGAATGGAGGTGAGGAAATATATATATTAGTTATATCTTTGGTAAAACGAACCTGGTAGGCTTAACCTGATCGTTTAGACAAACTTTGTAGATTCAGGGTAGTTTAGAGCCAACCCCCATAGCCTCAAAGCTATGTCCTGCCTGGGCCAAGGCTTGGCAAGTTGCTTACTGTCTGACTTCCTCATCCGCAGCAAGGGCAAAAATGCACAGTGAGTTACAAAAGCATAACACAAAGTGACATAGTAAGAACCATATGCAAGATACGCCACCTATTATTAATTGTATTATTACTATTACTGACCTTTCTATGTACCTAGCATGTAGAAAGAAGCAGAAAACTTACTGCTTTGGGATTTATAGTTAATTGACAAATGTTGAAAGTATCTCATGGATTATTGTGTTCTTGAGAGGATTTAAGAAGCTATGGTGGCTCAGGGTCTATTATTTATAGAACTCATTTTCCTGAGCCGTCCAAATCTGTCCTGCTTTGTACTCTCATATATGGTATTCTCCTAATTGCATACGTTGTTAAGAGGCGGGAAAAAGCAAACCATGTTTCTTTAGTGTCATTTAATAAAATTAAACTAATTAATCAATACATCTCATCTTCAGTTGTATATTACTTTGCAAAGCAGCAGATTGCCATTGTGAAGGGAATCCTGGGACTATAATGAGTATATGGTCCCTCCAGGTTGCGTCAGCTCACTTCTTAAGCTGTTTAATCCATAAAGTCTAAAATGTGGTGAAATATTTTTATTAACCATAGTTTTGGTCAGGGAAAGAGAGAATAAAGGCTTTTCCTTGGTGGATTTGATTTGAGCGTTTTTGAATTACTGTCTTATGAACACTGGTAATGCAGTAGCTCATAAGCTCATTGGATAGGGTCCCTTGTTTAGGTTGCAACTCTGAGCTATTTAGTTGCTATGGTGACTGTAATGATAAAGTCTGAATGGAAGACAATAACATCTTATTTGGGACTTTTTTCATTGAAATAGGCAAATACTTTAAAGGCATATTGTTGTATTAGACAAGATATTGGGCCACACAGATTTTGATGAATACGCCTCACTTTATTCTTTTAACTACAGATCGTGTCAGTATGGTACTCTATAACTAAATGCCTTAAATTTGACTCAGAATTTATCAAGATTAAGATAACCTAATCTCTGTCTGATGGGATTTTTCTCAAAGTAGATTCTCACTATGTGAATTGTTATAAAAGAAGTAATAAACTGAATTTAATGGTACAGAGCCAACCTCCGAAGTTCAAGGAACTTACAATGTACCTTTTCCATTGATATAATAATTTAATAAGAACCCATTCATAGCCAGGAAATGATAGAAACTCCAGCAATAAGTAAATTATGAGAGCTTATTACCTTTTAATTCTCTGATCCCAGCTGGAACAAGGTGTGATTGGAGAATGGTTTAATTGTTCATGGGCATATGTCTTTGGAATCAATTGAAAAATAATATCCTGCACATAATATGGCCTACATAATTTCTGACATTTTTATGTCTTGCACAATCAAGGCATTGTCAGAAAGTCAAGTCATGAAACTCCTCAACTCCTAGAAACTTATGGATACACTTAGAGTAGAAGGGAACACAAACCTAGCAGTATATCAGTGTGCACAGCTGGAAAGCAGATGTTCAACCAAATGATCTCAGTAGTTGGAGAGAAAGCTATTAAACCTGTTGCTCACTCAAATGAGAAATTCTCATAATTTATTGTCCTTATATTTGACTTTTTTACTCTTTTACATTGAGAATTATTATTTCTATTACTATTATTGTTGTTGATGTCAATTATCATGAAAGTTTGACTCCACACAATGTACTACATGAGTGCTGGGAAATGCCTGAGGCTGCTGTCAATCAAATTAACCAGTAAGTTATGAGTTGTTTACTGTATGGGGAAATGAAGTGATAAATGCATGCCAAAGCAGGAAAACGTGACATGTGGTACAGGACACACCAAGATTGCACAGGGTTTATTTTCATCCGCCAGAGTGCCAAGACATGGATTTAACTAAATCTTCAGTTTGAAATGAAGCGTATAATATGCAGCTCCTTAAGTAGTAAGGATACTACACTTCAAAACTTTGGAACTTTGGGCACATAGGTGGAGCCCATATGCTTGCATGGAGGTAACTTTCTGCCTTTTTTATAATTCCTGGCCAAGCACGCTAAGATTCTACTCTGTCTTTCCGTTTAGATAAATTATTTAGATGAATCATTACTGGCACATGCAGTTATTAATTGAATGAAGTTTAAAGGAAGTATACTTCACAGGGAGTTTTATCATTCTTAAAAAATGAAGACTGGACCATGATAGCACTACTTGGTGTCACATAATTACCTTAGGTACACGTTCCCTGACTTACTATCCTGTGATTTACTAACTGGGTTTTGGCAAAGGTCATATGGTAGGACAAAACTGCCCTGGTGTGTTAGAAACACTTAATGGGATGCCCCGAATAGCTTGCACAGAAGATTACAATTCTGAATGTACTGCCTAAATGTGAGTACTGTGTCCCCACTCCAGAGGGAGAAACACTTTTTTTCACGGCCTCTTATTAAAAACAAAAATTAAATGCTTTTGAATTGGTGCTCTATGAGTCTAGCTATGTCATCTCCCAGAGCACATAATTAGATAATTACATTTTAGACAAAAGAATATTATGGTAATTCACAGAACAAATTCCATCTAGGGGATAGAAATTGATACATGAAATATGTATCAATACGGACATGAATGCATGCATATGTGTTCTATGGAGACGCGAGCCATTAAGGGGCATTAAAAACACTGGAGCAAATAGCTCTGGGGGATTAAGCTGTAAGAGCGCTCTTTACAATCAGAAGGCAGCTAATCCCTGCTCACCTATTTGCATGCGCAGCCTTCTCACTGTACCATTAAACTGTTATTTTTGTGATGTTGCATGAGCATGTAAATGTTGGCAAAAAAATACCATATCTGAAAGATGTTGGAGTGCTTTCAGATTTAATAAAACTTGAAGTAAACAATGGAGTTTGGTGCAAGAATTTTTAAAAAGGTTAACTGTAAGTTAAATTCGTTAACTTATTTGTAACAGCTACCTCTGACATTTTGGTTTTTAACTCCTTTTTCATGCTTCCTTTCCCCCGCAGAGCCCCAGAAGTAGAATTTGAAAATTATGCTTTAAGTATTCATTACATGAACCAAGGAATTCTTTTGCAGAACCGAGAGCCTGTAGGCTTCTTCATAGAAGGATATGTATATCAGATGTATCCCCTTCTTATGGTTTATGTCTAGTTGTCCCCCCAAAGCCTCATGGAGTCATTGGGCGGGGACTTCTAGAGTTTGAGACTTGATCCATGATCCCTGGGATTACAGGTTTTAGTACTGATGGGATTATGGGTGGAAATACTTCTGGGATTATGGGTGTAGCCTAGGGCGGGAGCTAAGGCGGAGAGCCTGACTGTAATATAAAGAGAGACAGAGAGACAGACTGGAGCTCTAGCTGTTGCTGTTGCTCTGCTGCCGTGTTGGTTGGCTGCCTCTGCCACCATTTTGTTACTGTTCTGCCACCATGAACTGGATGCTCTTCGCCCTGCTCCACTCAGCCTTGGGCCAGCCGAATATGGACTGAAACCTCTACGAACTGTGAGCTAAATAAACCTTTCCTTCCTTCATTTTGAGTGTTGGGTATTTGTCCCAGTAATGAGCAAAAAGTAACCAATACACCCCTAAAATGTAGTGCACAGGACAAAAAACCCATAGGCATGCCACCTTCTGTCTGCTTTTATCAGATCTATTGGGCCAAGGATACTGTCAGAGTTCTGCTGAGTAGTCTGTGGGCATCATTGGTGGTTTCTCTTTTATATGGCACACTATTGTTATGAAATGTGATAAACACCACAAGCTTTACATGCTGACCATTATAATCGTACTAGCTGCAAAAGAAAATTTCTGAGGATCTTGTTTCTCATCTTTTCTATCACAGCTACAAGCCTGTCTGTCTGTCTGTCTGTCTGTCTGTCTGTCTCTGTCTGTCTGTCATCTCTGTCTATCTATGTGTCTATCAGAACACATATATTCTCACAAAAGCAAATAAGTACAAATTTAGAAGCGTTAATTAGCTTTTTTCCAGATCCATTACACAAATGCACCATTATCTTTCTGCTACTGCATACTTTTAAAAATGTATTTAGTACAAGGTCTACAGGATCTTACTGCACAGGTCAGACTCCTAGTGATTCTCCTGTTTTTAGCCTCCCAAGCACTGGGATTATAGGCGCGTTCCAGCACACCCACTCTTAATTGTTGTCTCAGTGTACCCCAGGGCTTGGGATTGAATCCATGACCTCTGTATTTGCCCAAGCAGACTTTAATCCACTGACTTTTCTGGCAAGCCCTGCACATGTTTTAATGACAAGCATTTTCTTTCCTTACTATGTTTCTTCTTCCTTATTTTGTTTCTGAATAAAATGTTCCACTTTTTCTAACTTTCCCAATTTTTAATTTTCTTTCTCCTATAATTAAAATTCTATAAAAGAAGTACAAGTTATAATATTATAGTTTATATATGCATTTCTATATACATGGCTTCATATATGTCTGCATCTATACACATACTACTTGAATACATTATTCTGCATTTTCTTCAGAAAGTTATTCCAATTGTTTTGAAATTTTATGCTGAGATAGTGACACTACTGACTCTGGCAAGTTATCCATTTATCCTCCTGTGTTCTATAGGGGCTCATGGTGCAAACCCTTAGAAACCAATGGTACTAGGGACTAAAGATGTGCTCACTGCCCAGAGTTAATCTGTTAGTCCTGGAGCATAGCATTATCTGTGATTAAACAAACCCATACCTGTCACTAACACCTTACAGGCTCGCAGAATACCGTTGCGTGTCTTCTGCACTGTTCCTTCCAAACAAAAGGTAAACACATTTGAATTGAGTGAAG
Organism: Myocastor coypus; assembly: GCA_004027025.1. NCBI lineage: Eukaryota > Metazoa > Chordata > Mammalia > Rodentia > Myocastoridae > Myocastor > Myocastor coypus. The sequence continues at coordinate 1,691 of PVJA010011150.1, read as the reverse complement.
GGTTACACTTTATATCCCTTCCTAATTTAGAAATGTACAATACTGCAGAGGTCAGGAACAATTTGATTTGCAGATGTGCTTAGGTAAGAAAATTAAAATTAATTAACCTGTCAAACTCTTTCTTCGGACAGAAGAAATGCAAGAGTTTCTTACCTTAACGAAGTCTTCCTACTCTGTGGGGACAAAGCATCCCAAGTGGTGCTGAGTGGCCACTTTCTTCTGTCTGTTCACTTTCTGGCTCATGAATCGAGAGCAGGAAACAATTTAACACATCGCACACTTCACAGCTTGTGGAGAGACATGATTTCCATTGTTAAGCAATTCTCACTACCCTTGAATTTCTATGTACATTGTTGTCAATTTAACATATATGAAATGTGAAAGATTACAGGCATGTTAGAATTGAGAAATTTTATTTTTATAAATATATCACCTAAATTAAACAACAACAACAAAAAAAACATATTTATTGGTAAAGTTTGGCACACAGAAATTATAAATTGGCACCGCTGGGAGCTGAGCCTGAGCGCCCGCCGCGAGTAAGCTCCCTGCGCCACTCTGGCCCGCCTCTGCGTTCCCGCGACTAACTTCCTGTTCCAGCCCAGACCCAAATCGCACCGCTGGGAGCTGACCCTGCGCGCCCGCCGCGAGTAAGCTCCCTGCGCCCCTCTGCCCCGCCTCTGCGTTCCCGCGACTAACTTCCTGTTCCAGCCCAGACCCAGGTTGCAACGCTGGGAGCTGAGCCTGCGCGCCCGCCGCGGGTGAGCTTCCTGCACCCCTCTGCCCCGCCTCTGCGTTAGCGAGACTAACTTCCTGTTCCAGCCCAGACACAAACCGCACCGCTGGGAGCCGAGCCCCCGCGACAGCTGGGTCAGATCCTTGGCCTGCCTTCCCTTTCCCTGCCCCCCCACTTTTTTTTTTGAACCCCTCCAGCCCAAGCTCCAGCACCGAACCCATCACATAGCCCCTTTGGCAACTGATCTGGTCCACGAGCCTACCAGGACTACTCAATCCCAAAGCTCCACCTCCACTTACAGACGACATCCGCCAGTATTCACAAGAGCTAGCAGCCAGAGCCTCAACACAAGAGTCAGGAACCTCTGTAGAAGAACCACCTTGGAGTCTCTAGACCAAATGCCCATAGACACAGCATAACACCACCAAAGTGCAGAGGTCGCTTCCATACAACATGATAACAACAAGGAGTAGGAGGCAATCTCAGGACCCGTGCCCACCCAAACCAAATACAGAAGACACTATCATGGAAGAAAATGAGAATTATACAGAGGAAAACTCTGAATGGGTAGCATCTGAGGCAGACACACAAGTGCAGAAACTTATAGAGCAACTGAGATCAGAGATAACATCTGAAGTAAAAAAAGAAATACATGAAGTGGAAAAACGGCTGGAGAAACATATAGAGGACATCAGAGCAGAAATAATATCTAAAGTTGACAAAGACATGCATAACTCAATAGCATCCCAAGTAGGCGAACAACTACACAAAAGTAGAAAGGAGAACAGAACAGAAATAATCTCTGTATTAGAGAGAAAAAGGATAACCATAATGACAGACTTCAATACTATTAAAGAAGACATCGATAAAAAATTAGAGGAGAATAGAAAAATGATGGACTCCCTGACGGAGCAATATAGGAAAGACATAGATCGCATGAAACAGTTTCAAAGAG
>PVJA010011149.1:0-55510 GCA_004027025.1 Myocastor coypus | reverse complement strand
CTCCAACGTCACAAGCTTCACTGGTGGCACACTGCAATTGCAAAACCTTTGATTGTATATGTATCTGCTTCCTCTTAGTCCAAAGAGAAGTATATTCTTTCCTGTTTTTTTTTTCTTTCTTTCTTTTTTCTATGCAACATTAATAGGGAGGTGGGTCATGCCCACACACTGCACTCTATAGAATGATTGTGAGGACAATGTGCAATATGTCAACTTTCAAAGAAAAAAAGGGGGAAAAGAAAAAAAAAAAGTAATGTGGATTTAGAAAGGTTAATGTTTAGTTGTTTGATCAATCTTATATACCTGTATGTATTAATCTAAACTGATCCGATGATGAAAATATGTAATATAACCATTGTTAAATTTAAACAATAAAAGAATTGAAAAAAAAATAATAAAAAAATAAAATCCAAAAAAAAAAAAAAAAAAAAAAAAAAAAAAAAAAAAAAAAATAAAAAAAAAAAAAAAAAAAAAAAAAAAAAAAAAAAAAAAAAAAAAAAAAAAAAAAAAAAAAAAAAAAAAAAAAAAAAAAAAAAAAAAAAAAAAAAAAAGAGTTGCCACTGATATTGTATTTGCAAAGAAAATCAAACAACCCACCAAACAAAAAACAAAATCCTCTCATACGTATTTGAAAGAACAAAATGGAGATTCCTGAAAAAACATCATAAGTTCACAATAGAGAAATTTATAATACAATCTTGGGTTTAAAAATCCTTAAAACTGGCCTTTCTATGGTGAAGCAAAACAAAGTAGTACTAATACTGTCAACATTATACTGTGATTATAAGATTGGTAGTGAAGCGGGAGGTGGTTAGGGTGGTTCATGCCTGTGATACTAGCATCCAGAAGGCTAGGGCAAGAGCATCCTGTGAGTTAGTTGATGCTACATAGTGAGTTCAGGCTACCAGCAGCATGTAGAGACCCTGACTCCAAACAAACAAAGAAAACCAACAAAAACACAAAACAATTAATTGTTAATCCTCAACATGAAATAAGCCAAAAATACTCACATTTTACAACAAAATGAAATGTTGGTAAGTTGTGCAACAACTATGAAGTCACTGGAAACACAAAGCATTGGTCAATGGTTGCATTTTATTGGAATCTAAGCATACAACAAATAAATAGTTTCAGGTTCACAAAGAAAACAACAAGTATAAAATATCACAAAGAAATTTTCTTAGAAGATTGGGACTGTAACTGATAAATGATCAGTGCAACAGAGGAAGAACAATATGTATCTGCTCAAAGACTCCAGCAAAAGGACGGTGGAATGTACCTGTAATCAGACAGGTGAAATAGCTCAAGTACATCCTAAGAAAACAGGAGGACCAGCAAGATGTCAAGTATGTCCTACTAAAGAAGACAGATAAACACAAACATGTATTGCCAGTATAAGAGAGACTTGTATATGGAACATACACTTCTATGTAAACTGCTTGAGTGTGATAATTGAAGTAAATATTGTCTTGTAGGGATCTGTTGATCTTACTGCGAATGGTTCAACCCTGAGGAGACATGGTGGTAGGAATGAGAAAGATAGAAAAGAAGAAGAAAAGCTGGGCTAGGTGGTCATCAGTCTGCTTGATGGGCAAGTCTAACTCAACTCACACAGAAGCGATCCTTTATATATACTTCCACAAAATTTGCATCCCATGACACAAAGCTACCCAGCAACCAATAGCTGGCCTGAACCAGATAGGCTGTTTTTCTCAGCAGGATGTTTTTCTCAGCACTGGGGTAGCTTTCTGCTCCAGGCAGGGAGACCCAGTCCCACCTACACACACTTGATAAAATTCCTGGATTCCTGTGGCTCTCAACATATCCCCCTGTTTTATATTGTTTTATCAAAGATTGATGTTTCATTGCAATTGGAGAAGCTGTATTTGGAGAAGTCTTTAAAGGACATTTTTATATTTGATGTCAGTTCAATGATTGTAGGCACTTGAATTCAATGTAACCAACCCTATATAGTTTAACAGTCGACAATAGTAGGATGTTTTTAGAACAGCTGGTAATTGTCAAATGTAGTTCATTTGAGCTTTTTATAGCTTAGCATATTAGTATGACATTACTTTTATACCTCATGGTTATATTTTTCTGCTGGACGGTTAAGACCAAGTTAAAGCAAGACCTATATAAATACAAGTATAATTTTTGTTATCTGACAAGTTCAGCCCAGTCTCAGGGTTTATCTTGGAAACATGTACATAGATCTTCTGTCGGTGTCAACCACCTGGATGAGTCATAGCCATTGCTTGACCAATTTGCTCTCTCTGAGAGCCTGAGAAATTATTTCTCTACAGGTGACTCTCCTTAGGTACACTATGTTTGCTGATCACTTTTCCATGTGGCTCCACGATCTTCTTACCACAGCAGAGAATCTCTTATGTCCTTAGTCTTTACTGACCTTGAGGGGCTAGGGATAAAATATTGGCTATCCTTTTAGCCCATCTATCTCTCCAATTTCTGATCTGCAAACCTTAGTTGTTAAACACCCAGAAGAAAAGCTTAATGACATTACTCTGTAATAGAGGCAGTAACTTATTATTATTGATCTGAATATTAAATACCTAACAAGCAATAATTACACAATTTTACACAAAACTTTTGAAATCAAATCATTATAGCAGGCCATTCTTATGACATTTTGTGACATGCTTACTGTTATGGTTTATGTCTAGTTGTCCCCCCAAAGCCTCATGTAGTCATTGGGCGGGGACTTCTAGAGTTGAGATTTGATCTGTGATCTCTGGGATTATGGGTTTTAGTACTTCTGCGATTATGGGTGTAGCCTAAGGCGGAGCCTAAGGCGGAGAGCCTGAATGTAATGTAAAGAGAGGCAGAGAGGCAGACTCGGGGGCTGTTGCTGCTGCTCTGCTGCCGTGTTTGGTTGGCTACCTCTGCTGCCATTTTGCTGCTGTTCTGCTACCATGAACTGGATACTCCCCACCCTGCTCCACTCAGCCTTGGGCCAGCCGAATATGGACTGAAACCTCCATTAACTGTGAGCTAAACAAACCTTTCCTTCCTTCATCTCGAGTGTCCGGTATTTGTCCCAGAAATGAGCAAAAAAAGTAACTAATACACTTACATTTCCATTTTAACATGACATAACCTTTTAACCAATCTTCTTTATCTAATATGTTTGAATTTTTCATCTAATTATACTTAAGTTAGACATATATCACAATGCTCTTTCTTCCTTTCCCCAATTTGTTTTTTTTTTTTGAATTTGAAAGTTTTATCACAATAAGTTTAACATTGTAGAAGACCTGTACGCTTGGAATCATGGATGCATTTAAGACATCATGAGATTGACAATAATGAGTTGCCATATACTAAAGAAGACAGGTAAACACAAACATATATTGTCAGTGTAAGAGATACTTGTATATGGAACATGCAGTTCTGTGTAAGCTGCCTGAGTGTGATAATTGAAGCAAAGATTATCTAAATGGTGGAGTTCTGTTTGTGCTATTTTTGTAGTTCACACAGGATTTTATTTCTGTTGATTTTAGGATTTAATAAGCAAATACATAGTTGTTGTAGAAAATGTTGATATTGATTATAAAGACTCATTACATATTTGTTATTTTGTTGGTATTTCGTTTTCTTACTAAGTGCACAGTGAGTGATATTATAGGAAGACAAGGGAGGAAAGTATGGCCTGCTAAATGGGACAAGAAAGCTAAGGGCATATACTAGTATAATAAGGAAGAGTTGTGTATGGAACATGTAATATGTGAAGACTGTCTTCAGTGTGGTAACTGAAGCAAAGATTATTTCTGTGGTACAGTTTTATTTGTGTTTTCATATAGGAGTTTATTTCTGCTCTAATTTTTACATCTTGTAGTAAGTCAAACAGTTGATGTTGAAAATGTTACTGTTTATTCTACAAACTCTTTGCATATTAAAACATTTTATTTTCTTGTTAAGTACACATTGTTTAATATAATACAAGTCACAAAATTTAAATCAAGAATTCAACATAAATAAGCCTGGGTATTACACATCCTCATAGCACTTCTTTTAGAAAAAATTTGCCATGATGCCTCTTGTTAAGATAGATATGGAAATCTTCCATAAGATATTGCCAAATCATCAAAAAGATCTCACATAATAATGAAGCAGGTTTCATCCCAGGTTTGCAAAGATGGTTCAACCTGTGCAAATCAATAAATATTATACACCACATACAGAGATGCAAGGACAAAAGCCACAGTGATATAAGTAGCGTTTGTAAAATACAGCATGTATTCATGTTAAAATTTCTGAAGAAAGTAGGTATAGAAGAACCTTATTCGAATCTGAAAAAAGAAACATTTACAACAAACCAGTTAGCAACTTCATATTGAATGGAGTAAAAAACAAAAAACAAGCAAACAAAAAAAAATCCAAGTATTTTTCCACTACAATCAGGAACAAGATAAGAGTACCGGCTATCACCACCTCTGTTCAACATAGTACTCAAAATATTAACCAGATGATTCAGGAAAAATATAAAAAGGATACATTTGAGAAAGGAAGAAGTCAAGTTGTCATTATTTGCAGATAACATAATCCTCTACATAGGAAGCCCAAGACCACAACAAAAGCATTCCAAATCAATTTCAGCAACATACTAGGATAGAAAATCAATATACAAAAATTGGCAGTGGTTTTGTACAGCAGTAATGAGCACAGAGAGAAAGAAATTAGGAAAAAACACCATTCATAAGCATATCAAGAAAAATTAAATACTTAGGAAATAACTAAGAAAGTAAAAGACTTACATAATGAAAACTACTGTACTCCAAAAAAAAAAAAAAAAAAGAAATTGAAGAGGACATCAGAAAATGGAAACATATTCTGTGTTCCTAAATAGACAAAAATATATTGCCAAAATAGTCATACTTCCAAAACTGATTTCTAGGTTTAACATCTTCATGATTGGTCCATAATTTGTATAACCTGCTTCCTGGAGACTGATTTGAATTGCACTGTCTGGTGTTAAATACTTAACAACCACTGGATCAAGCCATCCATAGGACAGTTGTGCATATACATATCTCTGATGGTGGAAGTCTGTGAGAATATATTAATGAAATCTCAATCAAAATACAAACAGCATACTTCATATAACTAGAGAAAACCGTGCTAAAATTCATGTAGAATCAGAAGAGTTCCATAATAGAAAATCTATCAGAAGAAAGATAATCTCTTTAGGAAATGGTTCTGGAGAAACTGGATATCCATCTACAGAAGGTGGAAGCTGGACCTATATCTCTAACCATGTGCTACACTAAAATGAAAGATAGGTTAAATATATAAATATCAAAACAAAAATACTAACATACTGAAAGATAAAAATGGAAAAATGTTTTAAGTCATAGGTGTAGTCAAGGATTTTGTGTCAGATCTTCTGCACAGCAAAGGATACAAAGGAAATAACCTACAGAATGGGAAAACATTTTTTGTCAACCATTCCCCAGAAAGGAAACTAACATCTGGAATAAATTAAAAAAAACCCAAATGGGTTTAGATAAATGAATATTACTACCAAGATCTCATCTTGTAGCAAAAATAATGCTAATCATCAAGTAATAAAATAAAAACAAATACTGGCATGACTGGAGTTAAAAAGGAACCCTCTACATTGTTGTTGAGAATGTAAACTACTACATCATGGAAATCAATATGAAGATTTCTCAAAAACAAAAAACAAAAAACAAAAAACAGAAATTCCATTTGACCTAGCTGTATTTCTCTATCTAGGTATCTTCCCTGAAGGGCTAAAGACATCATAATATAGCAGTACATGCACACCAGTGTTTATAGGAGTTCAATTCATAAAGCTAAGTCCCTGAAGCAGCCTATATATCCATCTACAGATGAATGGAGAAAGAAAGTGGTGTCTATACATGTTTAGCTACTACTCTTCTACAAGGAAGCATATATTCAAGACACGAATAGTGTAATGGATTTATCTGGAAGATCTAATGTTAAGTGAAGTAAATCAGACACACAAGTTTATTTTTTAATTTTTTAGGAATGATTTCTCCAAGTCTGTGTGGTATGTTGATGATACTTTAATAGGAATTGCATTAAATCTGTATAACAATTTAGGGAGTAATGCCATCTTCACAATGTTGGTTCTTCCTATCCAGGAGCAGGGAATATCTTTCCACTTTCTGAAATCTTTTAAGATCTCTTTTTTCAGAGTACTGTAGTTTTCATTGAAAAGGTCTTTTACTTTTTCAGTTAGGTTAATCCCTAAGTATTTAATTTTCTTCCAGTACTATCATACAATGTACTATTTCTCTAATTTCTCTCTCAGTGTGTTTGTTATCTGTGTAGAGGAATGTTATTGCTTTTGTGTGTTGACTTTGTAACCTGCTATGCTACTGAATTTGTGTATTAATTCTAGTAGCTCCTTGGTAGAGTTTTTTGGGTCTTCCAAGTAGATTATCATGTCATCTGCAAATAGTGATAATTTTACTTCTTCTTTACCTATTCTTATTCATTTTATTTTTCTTTCTTGTCTAGTGGTTGTAGCTAATGATTCCAGAATTATATTGAATAAGAGTGGTGATAGAGGACATCCGTGTTTTGTGCCAGATTTGAGAGTAAAAGACTTCAGTTTTTCCCCATTTAGAATTATGGTAGCTGTTGGATTGTTGCAGATGGCTTTTATCAGGTTGAGGTAGAGGCCCTCTATTTCAATTTTCTGTAGGACTTTAAACATAAATGAGTGTTGGACTTTGTCCAAAGCCTTTTTAAAAATAATTTTCTTTTATTTTGAAGAGTAAAAACAAGAGCAAGAAAAACAGAAGCAAGGACAAAAACGATGTAACATATGGCAACATGTACATTACAGATTTTTAAGATGATAAGAATATCTGATTAACAGTGATTGGTAAATAATCTATTTCTTCATCAAATCTCTTGCTCAGATTAACAGATCTAGTTACTCAAGATGGGACATATGACTGAATATTACCACATGCTTTTAAGAAATCTTAAATTTTTGTTCTTTTCTCTTTTTCTTTTATTATCTTTGTTTAAAACATTTACTTTAGAGAAAACTGACATTAGAAATGGTACACATTTAGCAGACCAAGTTGACAGATAAACTTCAAGCATGGTTTTAGTATTACATATTGCTGCCCTCATTGTAGTTGCTTAGTTTACAGATATCAATATATACAGTTAGTCAGAGAAAGGATTCTACCCACTAATTGCTATTTTCAAAAACCTGATGAAAATTGTTGGGACTATTGCCTTTTCCATCATGTACATATACATGTATGGTTTTGCCCCTACCTTATTTCCTAACTTTTCTCCTTTCTCTCTACTTGTTTTTAAATCTTTAAGTTTCTGTTTCTTCCCATTTAATTCTGTCATTCCCTCTTTTCTGTTCAAATCTTCCAAGGATAGAACCATCTTTTTTTAGTCATTGAATCTTTAGCCTACATGCATATTTGGTGTTTACCATTCACATAAATGGAATTGCATTGAAAGTAGCCTTTTGTGTTTGTTTTCACTGGGAATTATTATTATTATTATTATTATTATTATTATTATTATTTTAAAGACTAAAAATAGCAGAAACAACAGAAACAAAGATACAAAAATACAATATGGGTTTTCTAAGAAGGGATACAAGGATAGCCAATATTTTGGACCTAGCCATTCAAGGTTAGTGAGGACTCAGGACATAAGAGAACCTGTGCTGTAACATCCTATAACTCAGCGGTTTCCCACATTTTCTGTTCAAGATTATGGGGCCAGGATTAATGATGTATATTGTCCCTAAGGAGAGTTACCTAGAGAGAAAATATTCTCTCAGGCTTTCACAGAGAGCAAATTGGTCAAACAATGGCTGTGGCTCACCCAGATGGCTGAAACTGACAAGAGTTCTACAAAGCACTGTCATGGTTTCAAAGTAAATGCTGAGGGGATTTGATGTTGGGAGATACAAAAGTTCCATGTTTTGTTATACAGAGCTTGCTTTAACTTGTCCTTAACTGCTCAGCATTAAAATTTAACCACGAGGCATAAAATGTAAAGCTAGATTAGTAAACTGAGGTGTAAAAGGCTTAAGTCAACAGCTTCTGACATTGTGACATTGCCAGTTCTGCCAATAACCAACTATGATTATGAAATATTGGACTATGTATACAACTACTTTCTCTTAGTTCATGAGAAGAAATTTTTTTTTTTTTACCAATAATGATTAGAAATATTATCATGTCTACATCCTGTGCTCTGAATAACTACTATGAGGACAACAATATGCACTGTATCAATTATTGGGATTATACTGCTAATGTGTTTTATAACTGTCACATTGTTATTTCTTATTAAAAGTAATAAAAAAAGAAAAATAAAGATGCAAAAAACAATATGGTTTTTCTCATTTGACTAATGCAGAGTACAAATAAAGAGTGAAATAATAGAATGATAAAGGGAATAAGAGAAATATATCTCCTTATAAGTGAGAAGAGCTTAGGAGACCGAGGTGCAGTGGAGGGGCTGGAAAGAAATTTAACATGGGTCCTATACACGTACCAAACACCCAAAATGAATGTAATCATGTGTCACACATATGTGTTGATATGTAACAATGGAAATAATGAGAGTAATGAAAATGTGAGAAGAGTATCTAGAGACAGAGAAAGGGAAATGGCATAAAGAAAAGGGGGAGAAAGAGAATGAAGGGTTATTAAGTACTTCCTAAGATAAACATCAATTGCATTCATTACTAACATGTACAAACAAACAAACAAACAAACAAAGAACTACAACAAAAATCTGAGTATTCAACTCCAGCCATTGGTTCTGAATTTTACAGGGTCTGGCTCTCAATTCTGTAAAGCTTCTACCTAGTTCCTGGTTATCTCTCAACAGTGGGCCCATGAAGGTGTTGAGGACCCTGGGACATGGGGAAAGCAGCACTGCCCTGGGGCCGGAGTGTGTCCTGTATGGGTCTTTGAGTGACCAGCGTCAGACTAAAGCCACAGTTCTAAGCTGGTATGTAAATTCCTGTGTGTGATGGTGCACATGGGTGTGAGTTTCCTGGGCCTGGTGCCTGGAGGGCCTGGACATAGGCACATTCCTGTCTGTGCTCACATTTTGATCTCTAGAGACCACGCCATTCTTAAAAGACACCAAGGATGAGAAAGAAAGGAAGCCTGTAAGAGCTACAGGCCAAATCTGAGACAAGTTAATAGACAGATGAATAACAGCATTAATGCACTATAATTCAGTGAATGAATTTCTGTAAGTATACACACACATATATATTTGAATACATTTCTACAGTTCTGCACATGCATACATCTATACATACATCAGTGAAAAGAAGAAATTTCTTAAGATTAAGCTTCACCTTAAAAATATGTGAAAAAAATAGAAATTATCAAGAGATGCTCAGATTAGTGCACAGAAGTTTGAGGAGAAGTATGTTATGCACATAAGACTACTTCCCTGCTTAGGAAATACAAAGGGAAAAATAATAAATTCATAGCATTCAAAACTGACAGACACAAAGTGATCAAATTAATGTTCTTTACGTTGAAATGAAGCAAGGTTATGGCTGCCCAAGGTCACTGATTGAAGAGAAGGCAATATTTCTTCACTGCTGATCCTGCCAAGTGCATTAACTGTGACTCATCATGAACACACCCAGGCACGATGGTGGGGCCTGGAACACAGCCCTAGGGAGGCTGAGGTAGAAGGGTTACTATGAGCTCAAGGCCAGTCTGAACTAGCCAGACCTGGTCTCAGAAAAACAAAAACACACTGCATTGAGAGATTGCACACAAAATAACCAGCTGTAGTTGTAAATAGTTTTTCGAAGTCAAGAAGCACAAAGAATGGCTGAGAAAGCCTTCATGGACTGAGGGAACTGGAGAGACGCACAAAAAGCGCCTGAGTCCACAGTGGGGGAAGTGATGGCTGTAAAAGACACAATGGAAGTGATAATAAAAATTTCAGTGTGTACTATGAACAAGATTAAATCAATGTAATACAAAAATTTTAATAATTTACTGTCTCTGATAAGCCGTTTTTGCTTTCAGGAAATATATGTAAATATTTAAAGGCAAGAAATAAAATGTCTCCAAGTTATTCTCTAATTTTATATAAAAATATGTATAGGTTAAAATAGACAAACGATTGGTGAAATAAGGTTATAGGATACGTGGAAGCTCTTTGTGTGACTTCTGAAACTATTTTCTAAAGTAAGATCTATACCAAAAGAAAGGCTAAAGTATACGCTGAGTATTTTAGTCTTCCAGAGTTATTTTGAAATTAAACGCTGCATTCGGCGGAGCACGCCATTTGCTGCCTAGCTCAGCGCTGCACGCTCAGTCCCCGGCTCCCCCGACGCACCTGTTCCTGGGTTTCTTCCTCCTGACAGCACGAATGAGGCCAAATTTGTGTTTCTACTTTCCAAAATCAAACCGGGGTTATTCGAAGCCATGAGGATAGGATCAAATGACTTCTTTAATCGCAAAGCTCTTGCCATAAAACCTTGTCGTAAGAGTTTCATTTTCCAGCTCTTTTATTGTATTATGAACTGCATTATTGTTTTAACTCCTCAGCTGCATATTGTCTGTCATATCTTCTAAAAAATACCTTAAAGATATTTCATTGAGTCTGAGTTCTGCTAAGTCTAACCTTCCTTTAATTTCCCTACAGGATATTGGTAAGCTAGAAGGGTGTTAGAGGACTAACCTTTCAGCAGGAGCAATTTGAAATATTAATGCTGCACATATTATGATTCCTGGAGAAGACTTTGGCCAATATGTTTAACGCAGCTGTTCTTAAACAAGGATCTCTCTGGATTCCTCCAATGTAAGATTATCTTATCTTGGAGTCTCCAGGACAATAAAGACGTTACTGTTAGGTTTGTGGAAACACATGAAACTTTCAAAGTAGCTTTAATTTTAGCAGTTACAAGGAGTAAACTTTTGCAAAGAGGGTCCCTGTGGACCAAACATAAAAGAGATATAACACTTCGCTGTGGCAATGCTGCCAGAGACATAGGCTCTGAACTCACTGACAGCATGCCAGACTTGTATACATCTAGTGGTGGCCCAGTCCACATTATGGCTATTGGTAGCCTTGGTCTCTCATGGTGAGTCATGGGGCTGGTATATCTGGGAAGAATGCTGCCTGAATGTCCTAGGTCTCTCTTTCCTTACTTTCTCACAGCAGAGTGTGGCAGTGAGAGTAGCACTTAGAGAACACAATCAGCTCTAGGCTTCTGATCATCCAGGGCAAATCTACTTGCCCTGCTTGCCAAAGGTCAAAGTGGGTCATGAAAGGGGTAGAGAAGTACACCAACCCTGTGAGAAGAGTTATGGGGAGAACAAGGTCTCCTGCTGAAATGATCCACCTCTGAATCTGTCTTTCACCCCACGGGCTCCTTACAACTCTTTCTTGCTCTATAATCTAAGACCCATGCCCTGAGTTTCTGACAGTTCAGGTCCACCTTGAGTCTGGCCTCCAAATTCTGTCTTCTGTTGTGTCATCAATAACTTGACTGAAGCCAGGCATGGTGGCACATGCCTGTAATCCCAGCACTCAGGAGGCTGAGGCAGGAGGATCGGTGCGAGTTCAAGACCAGCCTGGGCTACAAAAGTGAGTTCAAGGCCAGCCTGAACTGCATAGCGAGACCCTGTCTCAAAAAAGACAAAAAAAAAAATACCAAAAAACAAGAAAACAAACTTGACTGTGCTATGAACCACTGTTTTAGTTCTCTCATTGCAAAGACTGTAGACATAAGAAACTAGCATCTTAAAGAAGTGAAGAACAATAAACAAAGCTTAGGGCAGGTTGTAATATGGTACTTAGGGATTCCAGAAAACTGGGATTTAAGAAGGAGGGTAACAACTTATCCTGATTGATGTCTCCACCCTTATTTGAGATGTTGGTGATTATCTCCTCCCTTCCTTGTAATCCTTTTATTCAATAATCGTTTGAACCTAGCTTTAAACAAATAGTGAAGGTCAACAGAGGTTATAGTCCTAAATGAAAAGGAGATGCTTCTGGAGCTCTGGGCTCACTTGGAGAGAGACAGATCTCAGTGAAACCTCCGAAGCTACATTCATCGGGTCTTATTGTCCTTTCTTTTAGCACTGGGCCATAACATACAATGAAGACAAAATGCCATATACCCAAAGTTAGAGAAGGAAAGGTTTATTTGATTCACAGTTTATAACAGCTTCAGTCTATAATTGGCTGGCTGCAAGGCAGTGTGACATGAAAGACAGGCACAGCAGAGGAGAAACAGCTTGTGGCAGGCAGAAGATAGCAAAGCAACAAGGGATAATCAGAACTCTTTCTATCCCCTGTTTTATCCAGGATACTCAGGGTGCACAGCACTTATTCCTTCAGTCCTAGTGCCTTTGATTTGAGCACTGCACCATCAGTCAGTTCTAGCATTACACACTGTAGATCCAGGCACCTCTAAGAAGCACCCCTATGCACCCCTGCACAAGGCTTTGGTGGGGGGCATCTAGACACAAGCCAGCCATCAGCTTTAATAATCCAATAAATAATCTAATATGTATCCAATTACTTTTTGACAAAATCTAGACTCTAAAGATGATGCTTAACATCTCAGATAATGTAGAAGCACTTTGTCATTGTATAAAGACTGGATACTTACATTGTGTGTATGTGTACATCATGGTTTGTGTTTAGTTGTCCTGTAGTCATGGGATAGTGACTTCTAGCATTTGTGATTAACTCATGATCCACTGGGATTGTGGGGGTTCCAAGGCTGGGATTATAGGTTTTAGTACTGCTGGCATTATGGATGTGTGTACTTCCCCCAGCCTGGAGCAGAGAGATGGAATGCAATTTAAGAGAGACAGACTCTCTCTGTTGCCATTGTTGTGGCTACTCTTCCATTTGCTCTCTTGCTTTTTGCTGCTGCCATGAAAAGTTGTTCTCTGCTATGTGCTGCTCTGCTCTGGAGCCAGCTGAGTATGGACTGAAACCTCCAGGAAATGTGAGCTAAATAAATTTTTCCTTCATTTTGGGTGTTGGGTATTTGTCCCACCAAAGAAAGAATAAGTGAGGCAGAGAGAGAGAGAGAGAGAGAGAGAGAGAGAGAGAGAGAGAGAGAGAGAGAGAGAGAGAGATGGAGGAAAAGAGAAAGAGAAGGGAACATCTCATGATGTCAAAGATTTGGCTTATGCAATTCTGGCTCCAACTAGGTAATTTTGTAAAAGTCTACAAGTGTAGATTTTGAAAAGAAGGTTAGTGCTTGCTTTGCAGTTCCTATAGGAAATCTCTTTTTCTCATGAAACCTGTGTTCTGTTCTTGGTACCTTACAGAGAATTGATTGGTGTTATGGCTCATGTCCAGATGTGCTCCCAACAGGGCTGGGAGATGGCTCAACTGCATGAGTGCCTGATTGGCAAGTGCAAAGTCCTGAGTTCAACCACTGATACTGCAACAATTAAAACAAACAAACAAAGACACCAAAAAAAAAAAATGAAAAAACCCCTCCTACTAGACATACTTTCAAAGCTTTACACACTCGTATGTGGAGTGCTTGGGAACTGGCTGGATCTACAGTGTGATATTGAGATTAAGGGTGTGATGCTGGGATAAAGGGTGTGAGTGACATTGTCTGAGGGGTGGGTAGCCTCGATACAATATAGGGGACAGAAAGAAGGCTAGCGCTTGCCTGCTTCACTATTTTTCTGTCTGGCACCCACCCTGATTTGCCGTGGGCTGTATCGCTTCTGTGGTTCCCTTTTGCCATGACACCCTGCTTTGGGGCCAGTTGGCTATAGACTGAAGCCTCTACAAACTGTGAGCCAGAATAAACCTTTTCTCCTTTAACTTTGCTCAGCAGATATTTTGTCTCAGCAATGAGAAAAGTAAGTCAGGTAGGCTCCCAGGTAGAGTCGCCCGATTGCAGATGCCATCATATCTACAGAATACCAAAGCAGCAAAAGGCAAAAGGCAAGCTAGCATTTGAATAAGTGGATTGCTGTGGTCTCCCCAGCTGGACACACAGTGTTGCTTGTCACAGAGGCTCTCTGGCTATGAAGCAAGGAGGAGTCTTTTATGGTGACCTTTTTTTTTTTTTTTTTTTGTAGTACCAGGGATTGAACTTTGAACCTTAAGCTTGCCAGGCAGGCACTTATTCTACTGAGCTATCTCCAAGGTCCAAGGAGGAGTCTTTTAAACATTCAGTTCAGAGATCTAAAATGGATAATGCTACAGGAGTCACATGTGGGGGACTTCAGGAATACTATAGTGTAAAATACTTTATAAAATCATGTAATATGAAAGATGATGTAATTCTTTAGGGTATTTTGCTAAGTGCAGAGGTTGTACTCTCTAAGATGTCACTTAGCAAGTCACCCATGCCCAGGCCCTCTGTGTTTTCTCAGATACTGAATCAGAGATGAACTGTATAACCAATGGGATGGAGCAGGAATGATACTAGACCAATCAAGAGAAGTCTTATAGCTTCCCCGGCATCTCTTAACACACCAGGCAAATGGTCTGTCCTTGGATTGCTATGCGGCTTTGTCAATCTTTCATGTAAGCTGCCCACAACCAGACTAACAGCCATATAATAACCTGCACTGAAAGAGGGAGAGAGAGCCTGGTCCCGCCCTGTTGGTCTTGCTCCCACAGCTGAGACGGCACTCATGTCCATGGACCCCAAGGAAGGAATTCCTGGCTAGGTCCCCTCAGCACTGACCTATGAGGGAAGTTGATATATTATCATTTGAAATTATGGATGTGATCTGCTAAGCATCAGGAGGTGAACTTCCTGGATGCTCTCATGAGGGCCTCTGTGAGTTTCAGAGAGATGTGCCAAGGAATTCATTGCGTTTAACACCTTGCAGACTTGCACATGAACAGACGAGTGCCAGAGCTTCTAGAATGGCACAGACTCCATTCTAGGGAGCATTCTGGAGTCCAGTCTTTCGATTTTAATACATGTAGAGTGAAATATGGTTTATCTTGTTAACCCAGAAGAAAGGGTGTTCTGCTTATGAAATGTCAGTGAGCCACAGAGAATCCAAACAAGCAACTGATTCTTCTCCTTACTGATATTTATACTATCAGTCTCTAGACCATCAAAATTCAGGATCTTCTCCTTCTGGTCTTCAGTGGGGTGGTTGGCCAGCTTCCATCATGCAGCTAAGTGACTTGGTTGTGAACTTTTATTTTCTCCAGGTGCCTTTTCATATACAGCTTTGATCGCAGACACGTATCTCTCCCCCTTCCCCTCCCTCCTCCTCCCACTCTCCCTACCACTTATAATATGGAACTATTTCCTACCTTCCTAAGCCTGAAGATGCTCCTTCTTTTGTATTGTGGAATTTTTATCCATTGTTTTGTTTACACATGGAACTCCATATTTTCTTTTCTTTTATTATGTATTCGGTAGCGATCTCACTGTGCAACTCAAACTCATAGTGATCCTCCCGTTTTTAGCCTCCCCAGTGCTGGGATTATAGACGTATATCACCATGACTGGTCTCAGTGGCTGTCTACATGTGCCCAGGGGTGGGATCAGGGCAGCATGTGGTGCTGGGAATCAAACCTCAGTGCCTGTGCTTGACTAAGCAGGCACTTAGTCTGCTGAGCTGTCTCCCCAACTTAGCATCCCATATTTTAAAGGCCTCTCCTTCCTGTCTCCCGCACTACTTTTCCAGTAGGCACAGGGAGAATTTGAGAGAAAAACTTCTTAGTGCTAAACACGTATAGGGCCTTTACCATTCATTCAAGAATGAAAAACGTACTATAAGTACTGTCCAATCCTACTTTTAGCAAATAAATTACACTGTCTAATTTTTTATTATTGAAAAAACAATCACAGGGTTATTGTTCTAAGATTTCCATTTCACTTAGTTTCAATCATACAAATCAGGGGAAAGAATTAAATGGATTTTATATCTGAATTATGAGATAACACACAGCAAAAGAAAGGAAATTATTCTGATATTCGTAGAAAAGCAATACTAAACTTCCAGAGGTGTTTCAAAATTACATTTAGCCGCCTCCTATATTGAATTTGGTCCCCAAAGAATTGTTCCCACATAATGACACTGGCAGTGCCTGATCTACAGGATTAAATTATACTCATTTAAAAAGGTACAGAGGTACACTTACCTTTTAGAAAGACTTTTCAACAACGTAAGTTGAAACAATAAAAAAATCTCATCAGAGTAAATGCATGCATTCACTTAACTAGAATTGTTTATATCCTTAACTCTTCCATTAATTGAAATTTTAAGATACCTCACTGAATCTCAACATTTGGTAGATGGTAGAATCACTTGATATCAGCTCTGTCATAGATTAATTTGGTGAGATCTCTGGAATTTATCAGAAGTTTTTGCTATGCTTTGAATATTTATGCCTTCCTAAAGTTCATATACTTTTTATTTTTTAAATATTCTTTTCAGAAATTTATTTATTTATTTATTTATTTATTTATTTATTTATTTGTTTGTTTGTTTATTTATTTGGCATAGGTCTGGCTACACAGCTCAGGCTCATAGTGATCCTCCTGTGTCAGCTTCCCCAGCTCTGGTATTATAGATGTGTGCTACTGCGCCCAGTTTCATTGGCTGGCTCAGTGAGGGGCCAGCATGGCATGCACTAATGGGGATCAAACTTGGGTCCTTGTGCTTGCCAGCCAGGCACTTAGACCACCAAGCTATATCTCCCAGGCCCCTACATTCATATGTTGAAGTATTCAGTGTTGGCTTGAGGATGGGAAGGATTAGCCATAAGAATGGAACTTTCATGAATGAACTTAGTGTCCTCAAAGCTTCCTGGCCCCTTTCAGCATGTGTGAATAAACAAAAACCGTCTTCTAATAAACAGGAAGCAGCTCGCCCCTGACATCTCAGCTCTTGTATCTGACTTTAAATACCCCACATCTAGAATAACAATAAGCAAATGCCTGCTTTTTATAAATTATCCAATTTTTTGTTATAGTTGCCCAAACACACTAAGACAGCTTTTTAATTACAATAAAATGGAGTAGACAAAGTTTTTCCTTTCTTCCTACTAAACAGAGCTAAAACCCAGGCATTGTATACATAACAAACAAGAGCAGATTGAAGAGACAGAGAGTAGAAACAGCAGTGAAGGATCTGGGGCCCAGTGGATGGCACAATGTGAGTCGTAGATACTTAGTTTCTGGCAAGGAGCATCTTGTTTCTCAGACTGAGTATTAGAAATGATGGAATCTCAGAAATACTTGTGGGTGCTGACAAACTCTTAACAAGGGCTTAAGCTTTACTCCAAAGAGCCAGGAAATGGGCGGTTTAGAAAGGCAGAAAACTAATACTCTACTCAATGTACATATAACAGAGATAAATCGGGCATCATCTTTGATAAGGGGTGCAGAAGCCTAGATTCCCATTCCTATCAAGCTGTTATAAGATCCCCACCCCTCCAGAGTGCTTAGTATCAGAAAAGGAGACTCAAGGGTGACTTAAGATTTTAATATAACCCAGCCATGATATTCCATTCCACCTAGCAAAGGACAGGTGGGCAGAAATAGCTACTTCTCCTGCCAACCAGGTGCTATGAGAAACCAGTTGGTAGCAGCACTCCAAACCCCACCCAGTGATGATGGGCCACACCCCGGGGACCACCAGAGCCGAGTGAAGCACCTGGATTCCCATCCCACGTGGAAATGATGAGTTGGCAGGTCTCTGCTAATGTAGAAAATTTGCGTAAGAGACAGGATCTTATAATATAGGCCTTATAGGCCCAGATTGCAGAAAACAGCACTCATAATATCAAGAATCAGGAGAATCTCAAGTTGAATGAGAAAGACAGATGCTAACACTTATACGGATAATAAGTGATATGAAAATAACTTAAAGAGAGTCATCATTAAAATCATATGAAATAAGTGAAGTAATAAGAAGTCTTAACAGTGTAAAATAGAAGACTTTAATAAAGCAATACAAGGAACTAGGAAAACTTATTCTTGAAAATTATAATCACTGAAATAAAAACAGAGTAGACAGGTTCAGTAGCAGAGTGGAAAGAGCAGAGGAAAAGTCAGGAAAATTTAAAATAAAATACATGTCCCCTAATTGATCTAAAAAAAAAGAGTGAACAGATTGGGAAAGAAATGATCGGAGCATATGATATAAAAATAAATAAATAAATAAAAAATTTAACATTTGTGTTAGCAGAGTCCTGGAAGGAGAGGAGGAAGATGTTAGTCCTCCAAAAAGTATTTGAAGAAATAATACCTAAATGTTTGCCAAGTCTGGCAAAAGCATCCAGCTATAGATTTTAAAAACTAAGTGAATGTTAAGTTGGATAAACTGCAAAAAAATAATAATTATGACAAGACATATTTCCTGAAAACTGGAGAAAATAAACCATGTGGCACCAAAAGACACCTTACCTGAAAGGTAGCAATGCCCCTGATGGTAGCTTTCTCTCAGAAAACAGGGGGAATGGTAAGTAATTGTGCATCATTTTTTTAAGTAGTGCATGAAAAAATAATTGTCAATTCAGAATTTTGTACCTGGAAAAAATGTCCTTCAGTAACAAAAATCAAAGTCTTCATATATGGGAAATATGAAAACATTCATCCCAGTATACATCCCCTGAAAGAATGGCTCAAGTTCTCAGAGCAGAAGTGGTATAATAAACAGGAACTCAAGGGCCAGGCTGGGATACCTGTAATCCCAGCAATTGGGAGGCTGAGGTAGGAGAATTGATGCGAGTTCGAGGCCAGCCTAGGTTACAAAAGTGAGGTCAAGGCCAGTCTGAATTGCACAATGATATCCTGTCTCAAAAAGACAATAAATAAATAAATAAATAAATAAATAGGAATCGTAAAACATCCAACATAAGAAGATAAAAAGGAAGATAAGAAGGACAATGATAAAAGTTACAGGTAAAATAATAGATTTACTTCTCTTTTTACATTTCTGAATAGTGTTTTGTAAGTGGAAAATGCATAACACAAATGTGGATTTTAACATATGTAGAGCAAATAATTAAGATAATTATGAATGAAGGAGGGTAGAAAATTACAGGGAAGTGTATTTCTTACATTTCTTTTGACCTGATGAAATGATGATCCTAGTAGACTATCATATCATATATGTACAATAAATATAATAAGTAGATCAACTAGCTCTCAAAAGAGATATTAAAAAATTCTACAGATTATCTAGGCATGGTGGCACATGCCTATAATCACAGTGCTCAGGAGGCAGAGGCAGGAGGATGGTTATAAGTTTAAGAACAACTACAAAGTGAGCTCAAGGTCAGCCTGAACTGTGTATCAACACATTGTCTCAAGTTGGAAGAAAAAAAATCCTACAGAGAAATTAAATTGTTCAAGTGATCCAGGGAGATACCTGGCAGTCTAAGTGCCTGCACTGAAAACACCAGGTTTGATCCTCAGTGTTGCATGCTGTGCCAGCCCCGTGCCAAGCTAGTGACTCAAGATGGGCCTGGTGGCACACACCTGTAATCCCAGTGCTGGGCAGGCTGAGACAGAAGGCTAGCTACAAGTCCAAACTGAGTAGTGAGACCCTGTACCAAACAAACAAACAAACAAACATTTTTCCCAGTAACCCACAAAAATAAAACAAAGAACACATATAACAGGAAAACAGAAAAAAATTAAAAAAGGAAGCTTGTTAGCAATTACACTGAACATTAATAGTATCTATATACTCTACCTAATGATAGAAACTGTCTTTGAACTGTTTGAAAACACTGACCCAGCTACATTCAAGTGTGTAAAGGCAAACTCAAAAGGCAGTACAGTGAATAATACCTCTTATATAATATCCAGAAATGGCAATAATGAGAGTACATACATAAAAAATTAATGTCCCTTGGTTAAGGATACAATATATGGATGACATGGTGAAGATTTTTGTGGTGGCATAACAGTCCTACATTCTGACTATGGCGATCTCAGACACACACTTGTTATCAGATAGCAGAGCTCTGCGTGCATGGCCCAGCGCTCATATGCTCTGTGCTATGGTCACCCACTTCTTGAGGTGTGAATTTCAGGGCTTCATCTTTGGGAGGATCGATGTGAAGGGCTCGTGGCATCTCTTGGTCTACCTTTCAAATTCCTGTGGTGCTGTTGTTGAAAGTCTACTCACTGAGGGGATGGAGAAGAGAAAGAAAAAGGAAATACATATATTCTACTGAGCTATCTTCCCAGACCATTTATCTATCTATCTATCTATCTATCTATCTATCTATCTATCTATCTATCTATCTATCTATCTATCTATCTATCTGTCTGTCTGTCTGTCTGTCTGTCTGTCTGTCTGTCTGTCTGTCTGTCTGTCTGTCTGTCTATCTATCTATCTATCTATCTATCTATCTATCTATCTTCTATCTATCTATCTATCTTCTATCTATCTATCTATCTATCTATCTATCTATTATTTAAATATTCATTTATTTTTGGTTTATGAAAAGGAACCGTTAATGACTAATTTTTAACTAGTTTTACATGCTTATGTCTGGTAATCTGAACGACTAAGAAGACAACATTATGCAATATAACAGCCCTTGTTGAATTTCTATCTTGTTTGTTAAAGTTCTACATCATGTCTAATGCTTTTCAAAATTATTTTTATTCTCTTTAAAATTAGAAAAGAACTCCTCAGGTGATTTTAATAAGAGCCACACTGTTATACACTGTGGCAAGATCAGTATGCCTGATAGAAAATACCTTGGTACAGAAATAAGGAAAAGTCCCTCCGGTTCTCTTGATCTCATCATGACCACTTTTTCATTCATGCTAAGCTCATTCTTTGCTTGGCCTGAATCAGAATTTCTTTGTAGTCATTGCTCTGGAATTTAATATTCACACGATAATCAACTTAAGAGAATTAAAAAAACATAGCCAGTCACAGCAAACCTATGCGTAGGCACTTCCCACGCAGATTCTGCTTAACTGAGCAGGTGTGTGCCCTGATAGAGTTTTCAGAGCATCGGAGTGGGTTCCAGTGCACCCGGTGCTGAGCATCACAGCGCTCTAACTCAGCCCCGCTCTGGCCACAGGAGTCAGGCTTAGCAAGCCCTGGGAAGCTCCTCTCCTCACTTTCTTTAGTGATACATGGTGCTATCCACCTGTCAGTCTTTTGACAATGATGTCCCTTTCTGGCTCAAGGCTTTCTCTTTAGTATTCTGCATTTGTGTGCATGATGGCTAGGTGAAGATATCTCTTTATTTTATTTAGCTTCGGGTTATGATATGTCAAATCTGTGTAGAGAGATTTTTTAAAATACTGTTTTCCTGTACCTCCCACTTTGCTCCCTAGTGGCTTCCTCTAGAGCTAATCTCTGGGGACCTCTTCATTTCCTATTTAGATTCTCAGCTGTTCCTCACTGTAAAAATTTCCTACATTAAATTCTTTTAAGAGAGTGATAAAATAGATTTTCTTTGTTGTCGAGACTTTTCATCTGTTTTTCTTTTTTTTTTTTTTAATCTTTTTTTTTTTTTTCTGCACTGCTTTTATCATGGGTATTTCTTTTAACTATATTTTAGCCCTGTCTAATCTACATGTAAATATACCCATCAACTTCTTCATTTCAGTTTATTTCATGTCCCAGACGTATAGTAGACTCTTCCACAAGTGTGATGCTGCTTCTCACTGTTGCAGTTTTGTATTCCAAGTTTATAGTTTCAGTCTTCTCCTTTGGAGTGTTTCAACACAGTCGCCGGGAGTCCTCTGCGTGCATCTCTCCTGAGCCTCTTGTTATTGCCTGTCATGATAACTTAGCTCATCAGGAGTGCAGTTATCTTTGACTGTACATGTGTATTTTGTTTCGAAATTGTTTGCATACATAGTATGAGGTTTACAGTAATATTTTTCTTTTCCCTATGGAGACATTGTTCAACTATAGCAGGTGTTGGGATCCCTTAACAAACTGAAGTTACCATATTTTTTGTAAGTTTAGGTGACTGTAATTTAACCTGCAGCCTATGGATGGGATGATTTCCTATGTATGTATTCTGGCTCTTAGTGAGCTACTCTATGGAGCTTGAGAACAAAGTGAGGAGAGGCATTTGAGGCTCTTTTTCAGATGCCTCAGGCTCTAAGTGCTGTTACAGCACAATAAATAGGGATCCAAAACTCACCGCAAGGAGGTACCTCAGCAGCATACCGGCCTGCCTGGCAAGTACCAGGCCCTGAGTTCCATCCCTAGTACAACAAAACAAAACAAAACACCACCCCAAAAATGTCCCTCAGTATTTAAGATGTATTTTCCAGTTGAGTGCATGCTCCCAGAATGTAAATCCATCCCTATTCTTGCTACACCCAAGGAGTCTCTGTTATATTGTCAATTGGGTACAATCTGCTGTTTTTGCTTTTTACTTCAAGAAGGATCTATTCTCTACTCCCTGGGGTGAAAGTTCCATCCTGCTCTGAGGTGATGTCAGTGAGCCAGGCACACTCAGAGAAATCATTGTGTAGTCATTTGAGTTGATTCTGGTGCTCCCTGGGTAAACAGATGTCATAGTGCAAATGGCTTTGTAGGAGCCTTGGGCACGACACCTTCTGAATCATCCCGCCTTTCATCTGTGATATGAAAGGGGAGATGATATGATATTTAGTGTGACATTAAGTTGCAACTTCATATTATTTTCTTGTTTACTTTGTTATAAACTCAGGTAAGCTTCAGGAGAAAGTTGGATGTATCTTTCAGTGAGAAACAGGAATAATTTCTATTCTTGAATGTGGCATAGTACATGTTTGCAGCCTCTTACACATGGAATAAAACACTCCTTAGCTTGGGAATAACTCCATGTCCTGCACTGTGCAACACAGCTGGCTTTCTGACCTCCCTTCATATCTGCCCTGAGTACTAAATAAGATTTGTACTTTTTACTAATATTCTATTTGGGATCTGGCTGAACATATACCATAAGCTTGATGCCAAGAATTTTTTTTTTTATTGTTCAGTAATAGCTAGGAAAATAAAGGATTGACAGGGTATTAACCCATATGGTCGGGTTATTGTGAACCATTAGGAAGGAAGTGTGTTCTGAGCAGCTGGAAATGAGCTCAATGTTAGCCGAAGAAGTCCAGGCAGCTGTCCAAACTTGCATTAGGTATGCTGAAAGGCAGGGCTACTTATTTGGGCTGAATCAATTGCTGCATCCGGGTTACATTCCTTTTATATTTCTTCAAATTTATGCAGAGGTTAATTCATTTGAATTATTTAGAACATCCAATTTAAGGCAAGTTGGTTTTCTCAAATAATTCCAACAAAATCCAGGTTCATTTTGGCATGGCTTTGCATAATAGGCATGATGTCTTTTTTTCCAAATTCAAAGAAAGTGCCATGGTATAGTAAGTGACTTGAAGGCAGCACTGTGTTTGAGAAGGTACTCGAGGAGCTGACATGGACACATAGCTGACTGACTCCAAGATACTTAGAGATGGTGCATATCCACAGTAACGCATGTGCCTGTGCCATGATAAATTTATTTCTCTATCTGCAAAGAAATTGGTACCCGATACCCTTGCTTTTATTGCCATTCTGGTCTTGTTTCAGTAACAGTGTGGTAAACTGTACAACAAACTTCTGACCTTTTAAGCCTGAGATTTCCAGTAAGCACATTTTAAGCTTAGCTGTAGTTTGAGTGTGTATTTCTTTTTTTCTTTAAAGACAGCCTATTATGGACTTCACTTTGTATGGGAGCAATTTTATCCAGTCAGCAGTCTTGCCTCACATTCTTTCCTTAAGAAGGTAGCTAACTAGAGTCTCTATTCTGAGAATAAAGAGGGGATTAAAAAGTATAGTCAGTGCAAATCAGGCAGGTAGCAGGGAGCGGAGAGATGTGGGAAATGCATTAAGCAGGGAAACTTTCTGCAAGCTATCATGCCCCACGCTGTTGTGTATAATTATTAGCTGCAAAATAGCGCAGTTTGAGCATTATTATTGCACATTAAAGAACATTTCAGTTATAATTATGGAACGAAAAGGAGCATTTACAACTCACCTACTGCAGCATTAACTTTGTGTACATAAGAAAATATTTTAAAAACCTCTTCATTAAAAATCTGCAAATATGTGACTTTCTTTTCCTATCTCACAGATCTCTTCTCCCTTTCTTCCCTGAGATATTGAATTACATCTTGACTTCTTTTAATTAAAAAGCAGCACAGAACTGTAATGGGGAAAGGACACCCAGTAAAGAGGGTGGTCTGTGTGCTTGCCAACCAAAATAAATCCTCGATAAATCATACAGATTTGGAGAATGAAAAGGTAAAAGGCATAAATATATTTTTAGCAGTAGCAGAATGACCAATGATGTTAAGAAGTAAGGACAGATTTTTTTATTGACCAGTATTCATAATTGCTGAAGTAGAAGAATCTAAGGAAATCTGTGTGCCAGAAATGGTGCTAGAGCATTTTCAGTGATACTTTGTGCTCCATGGATGGGGAGTTTGTTCTTTGCCATTCCATGCAAGCTCTCAGTTTTAGGCACAACACTGTTCATTTTTGGAATAACAGAACCCACTTGCATGTGTGCATGCTTTTGTCTATGCATTTTTATACCATTTGAATGTAAAGACAACTTTTCAGTCAAAAACAATTTTTAAGGGACTCCTGCACGTCAATCCTACTAAGTCTAGGGGAAGAGGAGCAAATTAAACCAAAGCACAGATTTTAAGTGCTGTGTCCAGAACATGGATTTTCAGAC
The DNA here is from genome assembly GCA_004027025.1 of Myocastor coypus. Taxonomy (NCBI): domain Eukaryota; kingdom Metazoa; phylum Chordata; class Mammalia; order Rodentia; family Myocastoridae; genus Myocastor; species Myocastor coypus. The sequence continues at coordinate 30,799 of PVJA010011149.1, read as the reverse complement.
AGTTCAGGCATGTTGATACTTATGCAAAATTCAAAGGGACAGGGCATAGAGCAGTAGAAAATAACTTCAGAATGTACACTCACACATGAAGTATACTCCTCTTTGATCTGTTTCCCTTTCCGTGGTTCAAATTCTCTGTATTTTGAATTCCCTATATCAGGCTGGCATCAGCTTTGGTTACAATAACAGTGGATGCTGTTTGGGAAAGGATTCTCTACTGGTTAAGCCAAAGAGCCGGTGCCTGCTTTGCATACACACACACACACACACACACACACACACACACACACACACACACACCCCACTTTGTTGCAGACTCTGGGAGGAGCTGGGCAGCTGACATGGGAGGTCAGCTCCCCATATCTGGATCTAGTGGCTTGTGGTCTTTAGAAACCCTACTTCTACTCAAAGGCTTCAGTCTCTGGGAGCACAGGTCCCTTCAGCACCCATTTGAGTATTCCCTCAGTTCTTTGCCCAGGGTTTGGGGCCTTCGAGGTGCCTATCCAGCCCCATCCTTGCTTTCTGTGCCAGAAATGCTGCTGAAAAGAAGCCTTTGCCTTTCATTTAAGGTGCAGAAAGCAAGGATGTTATATTTGTTTTAGAGAATTCATGTGTTTTAAGAATTTTCTCTAAGATGTGCTGCCTTGTTCATTTCCATGTTTTTAGTGCATAACATACTACTCTTATTTGTGGGACTTTTTAAGGTGTTAAACTCATAGTTTGTGTTCTCTGAGTCCTCCAGAGTACGAGTACCCTTGGGCAAATGAACATGATTATAATGAATGAGTGACTTCTCATAACAGGAGTGGGAAGACCATTAACAGTAAGATCAGAGTTTGGATGAGTTTTGATGTCCAGACTCCTGTAACAAAATGTCATAGACTTGGTAGCTTATAAACAACATAAGTTCATTTCTTATTATTTTGGAGGCTGGAAGCCCAAGATCCAAGCTCATGGTTTGGCCCTATTATTTGTCCTCATGTGGTGGAAGAGGTAGGGCAGCACTCTTGGACCTCTTGTCTCAGGGCACTGATGCAATTCTTGAGGGTTCTGCCCCATCCCATAACCACTCACTCACTCTCTAATATCATCACATTAAGGGTCAGGATCCAACATAGAATTTGGTGCACATACACAAAACTCAGGTTATAAAAGTAATAATTAGTGTTCAAGAGAATTTTTCCTGTTGCTAGATACTGAACTGCATACTCAAGAGTATGTAGTAAGTAATTCTTATAGAATGTTTTACTGTACAATGTGCCATATCTCCTCCACTTTGCAGGTAAAAAAGTCTAGGACTAGGATAATAATATGACTTGTAAAAGCCACAGGGACAGCAAAAGTAGGGGCCAGTCTCAGTCCCCTTGACTTTGGAACTGTGGTCCCACACACTGCCCAAGTCATAGGTGACTTAAGTTCTCCTCTTGCACTGGGAACTGATCTCCTGCCACACCCATGCCTCAATCCTCCAGGGAAGAGATGTGTGTGCTGATGAGTTCTGTGTCTTCCAAGTGTCTTCTCTCACAGAATATTCAAAGGACATATAGATCTTTATTTCAAGGTCATTTCCTGTAAGCAGTGATTTCTTGTCTTGGTTTAGCTTCACATTACATGATATTCAGTCCTAGCAGGAAGACAGGACTTCCCTGCCTGGTGTGTCCAGGGGCGGTGAGATTCAGCGTAGGGGACTGCCCTAAAGAGAGGAAGAGAAGGGAAGTTGTGAAAGGACAGTCTGTGCCCCTGGGGTGGAGGTTAAGGTCATCTTATGGAGACTCCATACATGAAGCTTGCTCAAGTGCACTCCAAACTCAGCATGTGAGCTCTGAGTGAGATTTCCATATGTTAAGTCAAGTCATTGCATCTAATAGGCTCTCTCTCTCTCTCTCTCTCTCTCTCTCTCTCTCTCCTCTCCTTTCTTTGGCCATGTCTTCATTGGATCTACACATTAAAATCCACTTTAAAGCTTCAAGAAATATGTAGACATTTCTTTCAAAGAGTCAAACCTAATTTTAGTTGAAACTCACATCCTACCTTGATTTCTAGTGCAGTTCATGGTAAGGTATGGGTACCCAATACTCCCTGCAGTAGACTAATATGATACCTTTATGGGTCTGAAGATCGTGTTCTATAAGTAGGATACGGGTGGAAGAGATAACCTGACTCACTGGATGAGGTGGGACGTGTGTGATCACAAGGATGGGTGAATCCTGTTCCAAGGACCAGACAGTCTTTCTTATTTTTCATTCACAAATCAATTATATCTTTTCTAAGTGGATTAACATCCTTGGCGAGTGCAGTCATCTGAGGCAACTACATTTGTGGGGTTATAGAAACAGTCAAATAGGCAACATTAGAAATTTCTAAATTCATTGAAGACAGCCCTCTATTCCAAAGGAGAGAGAGTCAAAAGATGTAGCTGTTTCAAATGCCTATGATGACCTGAGAGTGACATTATGAGGAGAAGCTGCTACCTGAACTGTAGGAAATCAAATTGATGAAGGCACATTGTGACTTGCTTTTTTGCCTAATTGTTGACAACCTAATACTTAAAAAAACTGAGGTTGATTATGCATGATAAGAAGTATATAGCTTTACACAGGACAATCCTAGAACCGTAATTTCAAGGTGGGAAACATTTGTAAAAGAATAACATGCACAAGAATTTTCTGTCTTTTGCCACGTGGAAGTTAGTTCTTAATCTTCCTCTCCAAATTTTGCTGCTCCAACTCGAATGCTTTATGTGCAAAATTTATTTGGTTACCCTGATTTTACCTGCCTTGCGACCCTCCCCCAGATTTTCACCAATCGCTGCAGCCCTCAAGACCCCTCTTGACATTTCTCTTGCCATCTTTTACTAGACCCCACTGCTCATTTCCAGCTTGCATATCTGAAGAGCCAGGCTCTGTCTTCCTGTCTCCCACCTGTCCCCACCCACAGCCATTCTCTGGAAGAAACGTGAGAAATATGAACCCGACCCTGTCCTCTGTTGTCACCGACTATGCGTGTCTTTTGTGCATCTACTCTGCCCCCTGTTCTTCTCAAGAAAGAATCCTGCCACATCTGGTCTCTCTATTGCTATGCCTTTGTCTCTTCTAGAATTTCAGGGTCACTTAATTTGTTTTAGGAAAATAAACTTCCCATTTCACAAGCATTAAAAATCTGATAGGAATTCCCATGCCCTTCTTCCCAAAGGACCCCTCAAGGAACGCATTACACATGGCACTGTAGAACTGGTAGACTAGGAACCGATGTGGACACAATGCTAGCTGCATAGCTCCCTCAAATGTTGCTGACTTCTTTATTAGTTTCCATCTTCTAGTCCAGAATCAAATTCATTTAGTCCTGATTAGTCTTTATTTCCCCTCCGTATACTCATGTCTGTGAGATTGACTCAGAATGGGTTTAACTCTTGATCTTAGAGTTCCAAGAGCCTCTACTGCTTCTTCTGCAGTGTGTGTCTCAGTCTGGCTTCATGGACTGTCTTCTGATGAATGGAGGTTGTTCAGCCATGGGGGACACCAGGATGATGTGCTCCCTCAGGGAAGCCTCGGAGAGAGGCCAGCATGTGGACACTGTCATCCCTGCTGATGTGAACTTTGCTCACATGAGGAAGATGTATCCACTCTGTTTTTACACTACTATGAAGGTGTCATTTCTTTTTGTCATTAGGTGTTTACTACTATGTCAATATTTTATGTCTTATTACACTTTCATCCACAATTTTAGCATTCATGTGTCTGCACATGCTTTTTGCCTAATAATGATTTTTTAAATTGCTATCTTCATTTTTTATTTACTGGAATTTTATTTTAGGGGGAGCTACTCATTCTTATCAATTACTTGAACAACTTACTGAAATAACTGAATAAATTGTTATTTATTTAAAGACTAAAAAATGTTAGATAGACTAAAAGGCATAGTCAAGAAATGACAATGAAATGAACAGGAAGATGTACAAATATATGAAAAATATGCAACATCTCTGAACATTGGAGATATGCAAATTAAAGTAATATTAAGATTCTGTTTTACTCCAGAAATAATGGAAATCAACAAAAATGGAAATAGAAATAAGGGCAGGGGACATAGCTCAGCAGCATAAGCACCTACCTGGCAAGTACGAGGTGCCAAATTTGATCTCCAGTACCACAAACCCCCCCAAAAATAATAATAAATTCTGATATAATTCTCATATAAAAGGAGTCCTCTTACATTGGTGGGAGTGTAAACTAGTATGACCATTATGCAAGTCAGTATAGAGGTTTCTCAAAAAACTATAGCTAGAAATTTCATATGGCCCAGGTATTCCCCTTCTAAGTATCTTCCCCCAAAGAGTTTAAGACATTGGTACTATAGTAACACATGCATATCAATGTTTACCACAGTGCAATGCATAATAAGTAATTCCTGGAATCCTCTAACTACCTGTCATCAGATGGTGGGATAAAGAAAAAGAGGTAGCCATATACAGTGGAATATTACTTGGTTATAAGCAGAAACAAATTTGAGATATCTGCAGGAAAATGGATGCACATGGAAAATGTAATGTTTAGTGAAAGAGACAAGACACATAAGCTTAAATACTGTATGATGTCTCCCAAGCAAGGTGAAGTACAAGCAAAGAGAATAATAAAGAATAATAAAAGGAGACAAATAGATGAATCTCTTAGAAAGGAAAAGGGACAAAGAGACCCAGGGTGAGGGGTAAGGGGGAAGGGAACAAAAAATAAATAGGATTATGTTATTTCATGTACAGCAACCTAACCACCTCAATGAAAGAAAACATTATATAAGTGTGCACTAAGATTGTCATATCAAGAAGAATAAAAGTGGAGAAAGAAGAATTAAAGGAATGAGGAAGGGAAGAAGAAGAGTATGGGATTTAGAAAACAAAATATATTATGTATATGTATCTTTTCCCCAAGGTGTTAGAAATTGCATGTACTGGGAACATTCACTAATAAAAATATAAAACGATACAAAACTATAGGTTATGATTCATCACTAATTTGTATAGATGCTGAAGTTTCCCCAGACTTGCTCTGGGAGTTTCAAGCTATCTCTTATAGAGCCTCACTGTTTGAATGGGTGAGACGTGATTAACAGCACAGCAACATTTTACATGGATTTCTGCTTCATAAAGAAACCAACCAACAAACAGAGCAGCTCAGAATGCTTGTTAGGAAGTGTACTTCTAGATTTGTCTTTTCTCTAGCAAAAGAAATCTGTCCCTAGCATTAGCAGGTGACAGATCAGTCTCTAAAGGCCTTAAAACATTCTGGAATTTTCAGGATGTTTGTGTCTCTGCCACTGTATCTTCTACAACATGAGAAAGAGAAAAATTTTAAAAGCTTTACACTGGCTTAGTTTTAATACTCTCTTTGTAGTCTTAGATCAACTGTTATTGTGGTTGTTATTATTATTATTATTAGTTCAGTATTATATTTAGGATATCTTCTAAATAAAATCATTGATGAAACATCCATAAGTGAATGTTTGAATGTTATACACTTTTATAAAGTATAAACTGTGTACATTTTGGTCTGAAAAGTTAAAGCATACATACATCATGTGTTTCTGCATGATGGCACTGCGTTAAGCATCACTGCAAATGTGTGAGCTGGGCATTTCCCTAGGGCATTGGGACAGCAGGCATTACTAGGCAAGAGGGATTTTCCAGCTTTTTCAAAATCTTATGGCATCTCTGCTATACCTGTGGTGTTGGCTGAAACATCATTACATGGCACATAACTTTAGGAGTATGCTTTAATGTAGGAAATATCTCTGCTACTCACTACTAAACTTAAGAAATAGAACCTTGCCAGCACCTCCTGTACTGCTGTGAATCTCTTCTGAATTTTAGTGCTCTTTCCTGCATTCCATAGAGGGAGCACCCCATACCAGATTTTATGCTAATTATGTTATGCTTGAGTATAATCCTCTGTGTGTGTGTGTGTGTGTGTAGATGACAGAGAGAGAAAGAGAGAGAGAGAGAAGAAACAGAGAGACAGAGAGGACAGAGAGGCTGAGACAGAGACAGAGAGAGACAGAGAACATATAGCTTAATTTTTTCTACTTTTAAATCTTTCATAAGTGCAATATGACACTTTTTTATTTTTGGTGACACTTGGGATGGAGCATAGGACCCAAGCATACCTGCATACCCAACCTGTTTTATCTGTTTGTTTTTTCTATGACAGGGTCTCACTATGCACCCAACCTGCTTATTAAAAATAAATTTTTTTTGAAACAGTCTTGTTAAATTGCTCAGGTAGGCTTATATGTCTGGTCCTCCTGCCTCAGCCCTCCAGAGTGTGAGGATGACAGACACATGCCATTATGCCCAGATTCAACTTTGGTTTTGAAATTCACCTGTGCTGACTTTTGTAATTGTGATTCTGTTAATTTTGTTTGTGAGGTTTTTTTTTTTTTTTTTTTTTGAGACAGGGTCTCGCTATGCAGTTGAGGCTGGTCCTGCGCTCACTTTTGTAGCCCAGGCTGGTCTCGAACTCGCACCAATCCTCCTGCCTCAGCCTCCCAAGTGCTGGGATTACAGGCGTGAGCCACCATGCCCGGCTGTGAGGTTTTGAGTGAATAAACTAGTGTCCATTTTGTTTTTCAGTCTCTCTGCATGGACACTCAGGTTGCTGCTCCTTCATGCATATCAGCAGTGTTTTCTGCACCTTTTTTATTTGTACTCTGTCTGTATCTGTGCAATGTTCTTTAGGAAATGAACACCTAAACTGCTGAGTCATGGAGTAGTTGAATAATCAGATTTTTTATATAATGCTAAATTCTTTTCCAAACTGTTTCATGTACTCACCCTGTCAGCACTAGCATATGAGAGTTTTTGTTGCTTTATCTTCTTGTTAACCATTATGAAGTTTTCTGTTTTTGTCATTATTAAGAAAGAAGTTTTTCTAAAAGTTTTATTTTTATTATTTTTTTTCTTGTTTCAGAACCTTTTTTTTTTTAACTGTCCTAAATTGTTTATTGGGTTATGAATTTTACAAACATCACTTAATATTACTAGATATTACTAGCGGTAACGGTGGAGCTGGAGAGTATTGCACCTTCTCCAACCCGCACGGCGAGAACCACCAATAGTGTGGTGGAAGTTGTGGCTCTTTCCAAGGCCACGACTATTGTGGCCTGCAGATGTCAGCCCACGCATCTCCCTGTCTTATGGACTGGTTTGGTGATCCACTGGGTATCAGGATTTCTCTTAATGGCTTTGTGGAATGGATCAATAAGGATAACCTCAAAGAATTTGTACGTGGAATCTTCGCCAACCCAGTAAGAATTTAGAACTCTCAGAACTCCACAGTGGCGTCCAGCTCGCTCCTCAGCAACAGACTGAAGGCTTCCTGCAAACTTCAGCTGGTTAACGCCACGATGGACAGGCTTGCCGTAAGTTGCTCCCTTAGAAACTGGACGTTTACGGCCACCGCAGCGCAAGCGAATCCTGTATATGACATATCCTTGTTTGGCCTTGTATCCCAGCCTTCGAGCTTTGTCCGGCCGGGTTGGGCGAGGAGCCCTGTGGAGCACCGACAGCTGGCTATATTGCCAGCAGCGGACCCGCAGCAGAAAGCGCATCACATCAGACTGCTTCTTCCTCCACAGCTCCTGAATGTACTAGTATGCACCCATCTTGGCTTACCCCACCCAATGAGCCAGCCTGGCTTTGGCTGCCCGAGGCCTAGTCTCCCATCCTTCTGCCCTGCGCCTCTTCCTCGCTCTGCGGCCCAGCCAGAATTGGAGCCGCCATCACAACTTCCCTCCAACTTGCCCCCGGGGGTCTCTTTGTTTGTTGACTCACTCATTTTTATGGCCAGCTCAGCCCGCCCTGAGGGCAGGGCTGGCGCAGCCTGTGGTGCCGGGGATCGAACCGCGGTCCCTGAAGCCGCCCAAGCTTTCCCAAGCAGGCGCTTTAGACCACTGAGCCATCCCACCGGGCCCCCAGAAGGAAGTTTTAATATGTATTGTCTTAATCACTGATAATCACATAGTTACAGTCCGCTCATTTCTCTATTCCTGCTAATTGTCTGCTGGTGCTCTTTGTTATGTTTTCTTTTGTCTTTTAACTGTATTTGGTACAAGGTCTCACTAAGCAGCTCAAGCTCACAGTGATACTACTGTTTTCAGCTGCCCCAGCTCTGGGATTATAGTCGTGCACCATCGTGCCCAGTCTCAGTGGCTGGCTCTGTTCCAGAGGGAGGGCCCAATGTGTGGTGCCAGGGATCAAACCCAGGTCCTTACACTTGCCTAAGCAGGCACTTCATTTTTTTTTGAATAGTAATTATCTTTTTATGTTTCATGGAAATTCTTCATATATTCCATATACTAAGCCTTTTATAATTGTATCACACCACACATCTTATGTCTTCTATTCTGTAGAGTTTTACTATATTTATGCACAGAAATTTTAGTTTTAATAAAATGCAGTGTGTACATATGTTGCTTTATAGCTTTATGTATGAGTGAATAATCCCTTATTCTATTTATCTCAGTTTTTTCTTTGTGGTTTTTTTTTTTTTTTTTTTTTTTTTTTTTTTTTTTTTTTTTTTTTTTTTTTTTTTTTTTTTTTTTTTTTTTTTTTTTTTTTTTTTTTTTTTTTTTTCTGACGTGTTTAAGATTGCCTTTCAAGTCTGGTTACTTTTCCCATGTAATATAATGGAAAACTGTCCCTCATTTCCTGATAGGTATGCAGTATCACTGTCCACAAATGTGTGAATATGGTCTCCTCAGGTGGTGTAGGTGACCTGAAGCTAGCACCACACTATCTGTTTACAGTTACAGAACATATGACTGACATCTGGTAAAGTCAGTCTCTTTCCTGCATTTGACAAGAGCCAAGTTAACTTGGCTATTCCTGAGGTATGTTTTCCCACATGCAGTTTAGAAGCAATTGCCTGGGTTCCATAAGAAACATCTGTCAGCTTCTTGGTTAGGCCTGCTGTAAATCTGCAACAGCTCAGTTTGGAGTGAAATGACATTTTACCCAGGGGAAGCCCTCACTTTGTAAGACTGTGGGGAATGGTAAAACTGACTGCAAGCTTAATCCATGCAAAGCAATTTTAATAATTATGATGGTCCTGTGACCTTTGAAATACCTTGTCAAAAAATCAAAATTTCTTTTATCATCAGCTATAAATGTATAGGAAGTAAAAAAAAAATAGTAAAACTAATGTTTAGTTAGTACAGTTTAACTTAAGACATAAAAATATTGAGAATTATGGTGGTCTTTTTGTTTGCGGAGTGCTTAGTAGGAGTAGCCTGAACTGCATTTAGCCTTATTCTCATCCTAGAATTTCTTGTATAGAATGAGCAACATCCCATGCTTGGGGGAATCCCTATGTTCCTCTTTCTAAGTGTGGACCAGCTGCCAAGATTTTATTCTTTGTATTTTTATTGTTGGCAAATGTCTTGGGGGTTGTTTCGAGGTGGAAGAGTTTACCACATCATTTCATCTGGGACACACTCATCTTTAATTAGGTGCCTGCACCCTGTTCCTCTGGCTCATCTAGAACCTGTCCAAGGATAACACTCCTAACATCCTCAGTCAGTTACCTTCTAATTGCATCCATCTGCACTCTAGTGCTGCTTGTTTTATCTTGGTTACTTATGTTGTACTAAGTAATACCCATTTTCCACCAACATATCCACATACTGAGCATCAGAACCTATAAACGGTGTCTTATGTAGATGCTGCAGATGTGTTTGAATTAAGGAAACAAGGGACATTCAAGATTGTCAAAGGATGTATTCTTTACAAGCAGGATCCATCAGGGAGGTAAGGTGGCATGACAGCAGAAGCAGCGATTGAAGCGATGTAACCACAAACCCATAAACCAAGCTGTGCCTACATAGCCTTTAGATGCTGGAACACAGGAAGAGGAGATTCTTCCCAGGAGCTCCCAGAAATAACCAGCCCTGCCAGCCCCTTGCCTTTAGCTTCATAAAATTCATTCTGGACTTTTAATACTTAGAAGTGAAGGAGAATAAATTTCTTTTACTCTAAGTCACTAAATTTGATGTGATTTGTTGCAGCAGGAATAGAAAATAAATACCCTACACTTTCATCTTTGTTGGTCAATTTAATCTTCAATTATCCATTTTTGTAAGAGAACATGTAGAAGACAAAGCGGCAGCACAACTGTATGATTCCTTTTCAATGTGAGCTGGAAAACAGATACGCAGCGACTCATCACTAGCAGACATGATTGGTCACTGCTCATACCACATGATTGTTATTTATGTAGTGATCTGAGGACTGGAAATCTAGGCCCCAAATTTGTACTCTCTTCAGTTACTCCCTTAAAAAGTTCTGTGTGAACTGAAATTTGAAATGAATTGTTGGGAATGGTTGTTATTTACCTAAGCTATCATAAGTAAAATTAGTCCATCCCGAGACAGATGCATAACGTCTTAAAGGAGAAGTTTATTTTGATCACAGTTACCAGCAAGTGCATTCTTTATAATTTATGCATCTACTTATGTAGGCAATTGCTAGTATTTCAATAAAGTTTTAAAATTTTCTCTATTAAATATCAAATATTTACTATTTGATCTGTTTTTAGAACCTTTAGGTTTTTGGTGATATTTTAATGCTGTCTCTTTAAAATACACATTTAGATCTTTGCTTCAAGATTAAAATACAGTTTACTTTTGTATATTTGTATTTCCATCATAAAATTTATTTAAAATCTTCTCATGTATGCAGAAAGTAAACCTATAAGAATGATTTGGTTTTCTTCCTTTATTCTTATACTTTTAACTTATTTTTTATCTTATAAAGAGTACATAAAATGAATTAAAGCAGAAAAATTACAGGTGATATAGAATGTCACTTAACAAAGTAATATGACTTTCACAGTATTTGTTATAATGCATAATGTTGTCTTCCAACCAGTTATTCATATTACCAGATATATACATGCAAAATTGGAAGAAGGAAGAAAAAAAGAAATATATAAGATATTAAGAAGAGAAAAATGAGAACCAACTGAAAAAAGGAGACAAAACAAATTAAGCATTATCTGCTCCTTTTCACAGACCAGCTGAAATCCGTAGTACCATTGTCCAAACCGCCCTGATTACTTACATAGATAAATCTTTTTCAGCACTCCCTCTCTTATCCTCCTCAACTCAGTAACTCTTTGCTTTTGAATATGTTTATTCCCTTTTCCCAGTACTTCTTGTACCCTTCAGATTCCATTTTCTCTTTTAGGTTCTCATACTTAGGAGGCAGTGTGATATTTACACATGTGGGTCTGACTTATTTCACTTCATCCATTTACCAACAAAAGCCTCAAATTTGTCCTATTCTAGAGCTGAGTAATACTCCAATATGTAAAAATACCACATCATTTTTTTATCCAGTCCTCGGCTGATGGGCAGCTGCGTTATTTTGAGCATATAGCTATGACAAATTTCACTGCTATAAACATGGTTGTACGAATATCACTGTGGTATGATATTTTCAGTTCTTCTGGAAAAAATACCCAGGAGAGGGATAGCTGGCTTGAATGGGATCTCCAATCCTAGCAATGTAAGGAATTATTACGCTGATTTACATAGTGGTTGTGCTAGTCTGCACTCTTGCTAATAGTGGAGAATGGATCCTTTTTTTCTCAGAACTCCTACAGCATTTGTTATTGCCTGAGTTCTTGATGTTAGCCATTCTTTATGAGGTGAGATGGAATCTCAGTGTTGTTTTAATTTATATTTCTTGAGTGATCAATGATGTTAAAGACTTTTTGTGTCTATTAACTTGCCATTTGTATTTCTTTATCTGAAAAGTATATTCATCTCAGGCTCCCGTTTTTGGACTAGGTCTTTGAATTTGGTGGCCTGATTTTACTAATTTATATTTTATAGATAGTAGGCCTTTGTCAGATAGACAGTTGGCTATATTTTTTCCCAGGTTGTTGGTTTTCCTTTTACTCTGTTGGAGATTTCCTTTGAAGTACAGAAACTTTTTGAACAAAAAAATGAGACCCCAGTTGCTGATTCTTTGAAGTATTTCCTGTGTGGTTTGTTTTTACTTCATGAACTATCTACTATCCCTATGCTTTTAAGATCTACAGTTTCTGCTAGAAGATTTACTGTTTCTGTTTTAATATTTAAATCTTTGATCCATTTTAATTGTAGTATAGTGCACTGTGATAGACATGAGTCTAATTTTAGCCTTTGGCATGTGGAGAGCCTTAACTTATTTTTCTTAAATAACTGTGCAAGCTAAAGTTTCAGAAATAATGTTAAATGGAAAAGCAGATATGTCTGCTTTATTCTTTTTTTAAAATTTTATTTTAAACATAAAAATAAAAACAAATAAGGATAAAGAGAAAAGCAAATCAACATAAAAGAATAAAAATGGTACATAATTTGAAAATAAGAATAAGAAATTAGAAATGGTTGTTATATTGCAGATTGGTATTATGAAATTTGATGCTCAGATTATCAGATATAGTCATGAAGGACTGATCAAACAATCAAACATTAACTTTTCCTTTCAATAAATTTAATTTTTTCCTTGTATTTTTTACTTATTAATTTATTTTAGAGAATATAAAAATAATAGATAAAATTTTAGAAATGATACACAATTAAAGAAAAAGATGAAGGTTTTTCAACAGTGATTGTTATATTTCACCTTGCTATGTTTAATGTAGTAGTTCAGATTACAGATAAAAGTATATAAAAATGATCAAAGTAAAAATTTTAAGCATTAGGTTCTACCTTTAAAAGCTGACAGAAATTTGTAGTACAATCATCTTAGCTACCACGTGTATATGCTTACAATATTTTTCCCTTTTCTCTTTTTCTATTTCTTCTTATTTCCTTCACCTCAATTATTTATTTCTTATGTTCAGTTTCTTTCCCTTTTACTGCATTTATTGTACCTTTTGGATTTTATTTATTCTTTCGTGTTCTTACAATATGGAAACAATAAGATTTTTACATATGGGGTCAGATTTATTTCACTTTTCAGTATAGCTTCTAGTTGCATCCATTTACCTATAAAATCCTCAAATTTGTCTTTCTTTATGTCTTAGTAATATTCCATTGTATAAAAATACTACAACATTTTAATCCATTTTTCATTTCATGGACATTTTGTTTGCTTCCAAGATTTAGCTATGACAAATTACACGGCTGCTGTAAACATGGGTATGCGTACATGACTGTGGTATGGTGTTTTCAGTTCTTCTGGAAAAGTGCTTAGGAATGGTATAGTTGGGCTCAATGGGACTTCTAATTCTAGGTTTTTTTTTTTTTTTAAAGAGTTTTTATATTGATTCCATAGAAATTGGAAAATCTACACTCTCATGAACAGTGAAGAAGGGATTCTTTTTCCACATAGCCTGTTTAGTATTTATTGTTAATGATTTCTTTATGATATCCATCTTTCTGGGGTGAGATGGAATCTTAATGTTGTTTTAATTTGTATTTTTCAAAGACCAGTGCCATGGAACATTTTTTCATGTATTAATCTACCATTTGAATTTTCTTTTCTGAGAAATATTTATTTGTCTCAGATGGCCATTTTGGGGGTTGGTCTTTGCTTTTTTTTTTTTTTTTTTTTTAAGGTTCCACTTGTACTTTATTTTTTCAATAGGCCATATTTTAATGGATACACAGTGCTTTTACTTGGCATCAATTATGGTTTCATTGAAAAATAATTTATCTGTATTCTGTCAGCTGGCATGATTACTGATCTTTCCATTCCTTGGGGGTGATTCTGTCCACAGGGGCAAGGTTCCATTCAATTCCAGTTTGTGTTGCTGTATAGGTTCATGTAGCAATACAGAATGTGGCTACACCAACTAATATAGCACTGCCATATTTGCCATGGACATCAGGTGTGTGTTTCTGATGGCTCTGCCTTGCTACCATTTGTTGAATGATTCAAACTGAAAAACGACCTAATCCGTTTTTGGCCAAGGGAAACATCGTGAAGTTCAAGTTGAAACTGTAGTTACTGCAGCTGGTGGCTTGGTGCAAATTACTTCCAGATACCCTTGCCTGGGGTTGGTCTTTGAATTTTGGGGGCCTTACTCTTTTTACTTCTTTATATGTTCTAGATAGAACACCTTTATCGGAGTGATTATTGGTTAAGATTTTTTTCCAGATTTGTGGCTCTTCTTTTAACTGTGTTAGTGATTTCTTTTGATGTACAGAAACTTTTCAATATGATGAGATCACAGCTATTGATTATTTGAAGTACTTCTCAGGCTGTTTGGTTTTTGTTTATGAACTGCCTACCTAAACCTATGTCTTCAAGGTTTCTATCTACTTTCTCTTCCATTATTTTCTCTTTCATTACTCTGAAAGAATAATGACAGTCTAAAAGGTACCACAAATACTGTGAAAGAGAAATCTAAAAAGTACCACAGATATTTGTTCAATAGGAAGGAAAACCTGGGTTAAAAGAGGACAAATGAAAAAACAGGAACAAATATATGTAAATATATGTATGCAGAATAATTTGGCATCAACTATGATTTAGTGTTTCTGTTTTAATTTTTAGATCTTTAATCCATTTTGACTTTAGTTTAATGCATGGAGAAAGACATGGGTCTAGTTTTAGTTCTTAGCATAAAGAAAGTCAGTTTTTTTTTTTTTTAGCACCATTTGATAAAGAAGCTATCTTTCTCCTTGTGAGCATGGATGGGCCCTTTGTCATTGATAAAGTGGCTGAGTGCATTTGTAGGTGTGCTTGAATCTTCTTTATTTATTTATATTTTATTTTTAAAGAATACCACATGGCAAAAATCAAAAATACCAAATAGCGAAGGGGGGGGGGAGCTTTAGAAATGGTACAAGATTTCATTAAACAAACTAATAAGAATTCATTCAAGGTAATGGCTGCTGTATTACATGATGCTATCTTCAAATTAGTTGTTCAGATTACCAGATATAATTTGTAAGATTCTTTTTTTTTTGTCTTTTTGAGACAGGGTCTCACTATGCAGTTGAGGCTGGCCTTGAGCTCACTTTTGTAGCCCAGGCTGGTCTCGAACTCTCACCAATCCTCCTGCCTCAGCCTCCCAAGTGCTGGGATTACAGGCGTGAGCTACCACACCCGGCTTGTAAGATTCATTTAAAGAAAAGAAACAAGCACAAAAAAAAAAAAAAAGAAAAAAACCAACAACAAACAAGTTATAAGAAATTCAAGACAGGAAAAAAATCAGAGTAATTTTTTAAGCATTAACTACCTCTTTCAAAAGACCAGCAGAAATGAATAATACAATTATCCAAATTATTCTTCATATATATATATATATATATATATATATATATATATATTTAAATATATTTGTTCCCCTGTTTTCATTTGGCCTTTTTTTAACCCAGGTTTTCCTTCCTATTGAACAAATATCTGTGGTACCTTTTAGAATTCTCTTTCACAGTATCTGTGATACCTTTTAGATTTTCATTACTCTTTCAGATTCTCACTCTAGTGAGATAATATGATGTTTGCACATGTGGATCTGATTTATTTCACTTACCAATATAGTCTCTAGCTGTATCCATTTATCTGCATGTTTTCATCTTCTAATCTGTTGCATTTATCTTCAGGTCTGTATTTCTTGCCAGGACAATATTCTTTTCTTTCCTTCTTTTTTTTTTTTTTACCACAGTAGGTATATAGTAATTTCAAGTCAGGGATTGAAATGACTTTTGCCTTGCTTTTGTTGGCCAGGATTGCTTTTGCTATTCTAAGTCTTTTTTTTTTTGTTGTTGTTGTTGTTCAAAATGAATTTTAGGGATGTTTTCTGTAGGTCTGTAAGTTATGCTGATGGAATTTTAATCAGGATTGTATTGAATTTGCATAACATTTTTGGAGCATGATCATCCACAATATTGGTTTTTCCTGTCCAGGAGCAAAAAATAACTTTCCATTTTCTGAGATCCTATATGATCTATTTTAAAAAATGTACTATAATTTTCATTGCATAGATATTTTACCTCCTTTGTTAGATTAATTCCTAAATATTTCATTATTTTAGATGCTATTGTGAAGGGTATTGTTTCTCCAACTTATCTCTCAATAAGTTTGATGCTTGTGTAGAGAAATGCTATACTTTTCCTACCTGGTCATGGTGTATAATATTCCTAATGATTTACTTCATCCTATTTGCTAGTATTTTATTGAGCATTTTGCATCTATGTTTATGAATGGAGATTGATTTAGAGGTGTTGATTTTGAATTTTGCTATCTTAGTGAATTAGTTCTTTAATTCTAGGAATCTTTTGAAGTTTTTTGCATCTTCCATGTAGCACATCATGTGATCTGTGAATAATGATGATTTCCTTTCTTCCTTTCCAATTCTTATTCCTTATATGTCTCTCTTTAGTCTAATTGCTTTGGCTAATGGTTTCAGAACTGTTTTGAGTAGGAGAAGTGATGGTGTACATCTTTATCTTGTATCTGCTTTCAGAGTAAACACTTTTAGTTTTTCTCCATTTAGAATGACATTGGCTGTTGATTTGTCATAGGTAGCTTTTGTCAGATTGAGATATAAGGCATCTACCCCTATTTCTGTAGGATTTTTATCATGAATAAGTGTTAGGCTTTGTCAGAACCTTTTTGTGCATTTATGGAGATGATTATGTGCTTTCTGTCTTTGGCTCTGTTGATATAGTGTGTTACATATATAGATTTGTGTATGTTAAACCATCCTTGCTTCCCTGAGATGAATCTTACCTGGTCATGGTGCACAATATTCCTAATGATTTACTTCATCCTATTTGCTATCATTTTATTGAACATTTTAAACCTATGTTTATGATGGTTCTCTTTTTCGGTTGTGTCTTTCTCTGGTTTTAGTATCAGTATAAAACTTGCCTCTCGAAATTAGTTAGTGATAATTGCTTCCCCTTCGATTTCACTGAAGAGTGTGAAGAATATTGGGATTATGTCCTTGTAAATTTCTTGTAGAATTCAGCTGTGAATCTATCAGGACCAGATTTTGTTGTTGTTCCTATCAACATTTTGATTACATTTTCAATTTGATTACTATTCAATATTGGGTTATTCCAGATTTTTATGTCTTCTTGATTCAGTTTTGGTAATTCACCTATATCTAGGAATCTGTCCATTTTTTCTGTGTTTTCCATCCTATCAAAGTAAAGATTTTCAATGCATTTGTTGATGGTTTTCTGAATGTCAACAGGGTTTGCAGGAATTTCACCCTTTTCATTCTTTATTGCTTGGATCTGAGTTTTTTCTTTCTTTTTTTTTGGTGAAAACTTTGACTAGGGGTTTATCAATTTTATTTAATCTTTAAAGAACCAACTCTTTGACTCATTAATTCTTTGTATTTTTTCTTTGCTTCAGTTGCATTAATTCACATTCTGATATTTATCATTTCTTGTCTTCTTTGGGCTTTAAACTTGACTTCCTTTTCTTTTCCAGAAACCTGAGATGCAGTGCTATGGAATTTAGTTGTTTCTTCTGCTTTTCTAATGTGAGAGTTTACTGCTATAAATTTCCCTCTGAGAATTGCTTTCATTGCATTCCACAAATTCCAGTGAGTTGTGCTTGAATTTTCATTGAATTGCAGATATGTTTAATTGCTTATTTAGCTTTATCTCTGGCCTGTTGGTTTCTGAGGAGGGTGTTACTTAATTTCCACATGTTTATACAGTTTTTTTGTAGTTTTATTTGTCTTTAATTTCTAGTTTCACTACAGAATCAGATAATTCAGTTCTCTTACATTTACTTAAGCATGTTCTTTGGACTAACATGTGGCACATTTTAGAGAGTGTCCCATATGCAACGAAAAAGAATGTGTACTGAATTATTGGGTGGAACACTAATGTCTAATAAGTCTATTTGTTCAAAGATTTGGTTCAGTTCTGTTACCTCTTTGGTAATTTTGTTTCTAGTTCACCTATCTCTTTGAGATAATGGAGTGTTAATGTCTGCCATTAAAATTGTTTTCTTGCTTATTTGGTTTTTCACTTCCTTTAATATTTCTGCTATATAATTGTGTGCTCCCAAGTATGGTGCATACATATTTATGACTGTTGCATTTCCTCTTGAAGTTTTCCCCTAACAAGTATGTTGTGATCTTCTTTATCTCATTTGACTATTCTTAGCTTGAAGTTCACATTATCAGAAAACAGAATACCTACCCCAGGTTTTCTCTGAGTTCCTCTTGCATGGATTACTGTTTTCCATCCTTTGACTTTTAGCCTATGAATTTCATTTTGAGTTAAATGTGTTTTTTTGTATGCAGCATATTGTTGCATTTTGTTTCTTGATCCACTCTGCCAGTCTCTTTTAATTGGTGAACTGAGGCCATCTACATTGATGGTGATAACTGATATGTGTTGCCTTATCTTTATCATGTTGCTTCTCTACTATTCCTGTTTTTAATTGCTTGGCCTGTTTGTGGGTTTCTTTCTGTTGTTCTTGGAATTGTCCTTTTGATCTTTTTCTAGAATATATTTCAGTGATGTTTATGGGATTGGCTCAATGGTCATGAATTTTTTTAGTTATTCTTTGTCATAGGAGTATTTTACTTCCACATTAATTTTTTAAAAAAATTATATATGTATGTATGTATGTATGTATGTATGTATGTATTTATTTATTTAATGCTGGCATGGCATGGAACTCCAGGAACTCCAGGAACTCAAGGCATGCTGTAATGGGAATTGAACCCACTAACTTGTGCTTATGAGGCAGGCGCATAGATGGTCAAGCTATTGTCCCAGGCTTTTTATTATTATTATTATTATTATTATTATTATTATTATTATTATTAGTCTTTTTGAGACAAGGTCTTGCTATGTAGTTCAGGCTGGCCTTGAGCTCACTTTTGTAGCTCAGGCTGGCCTCAAACTTGCACCAATCCCCCTTGCTCAGCCTCCCAAGGGCTGGGAGTACAGGCATGTATCATCATGCCCAGCCCCATTAATTCTTTTCTTTTTCTTTTTCTTTTTCAGCCCCACTAATTCTGAAATATAATTTTGCAGAGTATATCAATCTGTGCTCAAAGTTTTTTTCAAAACATTTTTTCTTTTTTTTAATTACATTTAATAAGAAATAACAATGTGACAGTTTCAAAACACACTAGTAGTACATTTCCAATAGTTGATATCACACATATAGTTGTCCTCCTAGTAGTTATACACAGCACAGTGTGTAGACATGATAATGGAAGCTATTGATTTAAGCCTTTTAGAGCTCAGCATTTTAATCTAGCTTTACACCTTATGCCTTGTGGTTAAACTTTTCTGCTGGGTGGCTAAGGGCAAGTTAAAGCAAGACCTGGATAACAAAACATGGTACATTTGTATCTCCCAAGGTCAGTCAAATCCCCTCAGGATGTACTTTGAAACCATGTACAGTGTTTTGTAGAACTGTTGTCAGTATTAGCCATCTGGATGAGTCACAGCCATTGCTTGACCAGTTTACTCTTTGTGAAAGCCTAAGAGAAATAAACCTTTCCTCCCCTAAGCTTGTGTGTTGGGTATTTGTTCCAGCAATGACAGAATAGTGACTAAAACAATAATCCTCTTGACGATTTGCTGTATTCTATTGGTGAGGACTTTATTGAGGATCTAGCATTATATTCATGAGAGAAATTGGCCTGCTCTTCTCTTTTTAGTTACATCTCTCTCTGGTTTTGGTACCAGTGTAATACTTGCCTCTAGGAATGATTTTCGGAGGATTGCTTCCTTTTCAATTTCATTGAAGAGTTTGAGGAGTATTGGGATTATGTCTTCTGTAAATTTCTTTTAGAATTCAGTGGTGAATCCATCATGTCCTGGACTTTCCTTTGTCGGAAGGCATTTATTACATTTTGTATTTCATTCACTGTTATTGAGAGTTCTTATATCTTCTTGATTCAGTTTTGGTAATTTTTACCTTTCTAGGAACCTGTACATTTCATCTGTGTCCTCAATTCTGTGAGAGTAAAAATTCTCAAACGAACCTCTGAATCTCTGCTGGGTCCATAGTAATTTCACCCTTTTAATTCTTATTGCTTGAATTCAATTACTTTCTTTCCACTTTTTGATGAGGTTAGCTAGAGACTTATCAATTTTATTTAATTTTTCAACGAATCAGCATTTTGATTTGTCAATTCTTTGTATTGCCTTCTTTGTCTCGATTGAATTAATTCCTCCTCTAATGTTTATAATTTCCTCCTGTCTTTGGATTTTGCTTTCGTTTGTTCTTCCATTTCCAGTTGGTTTAGGTGCTCCATGAGAGTATTTATTTGTTTCTATTGTTTTCTTTTTAAAAAAAAAATTTATTTTTTTTCTTGTTTCAGAACTTTTGTTTGTTTATTTTTATGGCCGGCTCAGCCTGCCCTGAGGGCAGGGCTGGCGCAGCATGTGGTGCCGGGGATCGAACCGTGGTCCCTGCAGCTGTCCAAGCTTTCCTAAGCAGGCACTTTAGACCACTGAGCCATCCTGCCGGGCCCTATTCTGTTTTCTTAATGTGTGAGTTCAGAGCTATAAATTTCCCTCTAAGAACTACTTTAATCGCATCCCATAAATCCTAGTAGGTTGTGTCTGAATTTTCATGAAATCGTAGATATTGCTTTATTTCTTGTTTAATTTCATCTGTAAACCACTGGTTTCTGAGAAGGGTGCTGTTTAATTTCCATGTATTTCTGGTGTTCTTGTGGTTTCTTTTGTCATTTATTTCCAGTTTGATTGCACTGTGGGCAGATAACATGCATGGAATAATTTCTGTTTACTTGCATATACTTTAAGCATGATCTATGCACTAGTATGTGGTCTGTTTTGGGAAATGTCCCATGTGCAGCTGAAAAAAAATGTGTATTCAGAAGTGGTTGGGTGGAACACTGTATATGTCTACCAAGTCCAGTTGTTCCAAGTTCAAGTTCTGACTCAGTTCTCCAACTTCTTTGCTAATGTTTTGTCTGTTTGACCTATCTTTTTGGGATAAAGTGTTGAGGGCTCCTGTTAAGAATGTGATATTGAATATTAGATTTTTCGTATTCATTAAAATTTGTCTTATATAACTTGGTGCTCCCATGTTGGGTGCACATATATTTATGAGTGTTACCTCTTTGTCTTGATTTTTTCCCCTAAGCAATATGTAATAGTCTTCTTTATTTCATTTGATCAATCTTGGTTTGAAGTTTAGAGTGCCTGCAAACAGCATTGCTACCCCTGCTTTTTTGGGACTTTTGGGACATGTAGTATTGTTTTCCATCCTTTAACTTTTAGCCTATGAGTTTATTTATGTGTTAACTGTGTTTCTTGTATACAGCATATTATTGGATTATTCTTCCTTATCCACTCTGCCATTCTACTTCTTTTAGTTGGAGAGTTGAATCCATTTACATTGATGGTTATAATTGAAATGTGTTGAATTATGGTCGACATGTGTTTTACTTACTGTTTACCCCCTTTTCTCCTGTGTTTAATTGGTTCCCCTTTTTGGTGGGTTCGTTCTATTCTCATTTGTGGAGTTTTGGTCATTTTGGTGCCTCTCTATAATAATTTGTTAGTAGTATGTGTAAGGTTGGCTTTGACATCATATAATTCTTTATTTGTTCCATGGTGTGGAAGTATTTCACTTCTCCTTCATACTTGAAAGAGAGTTTTGCAGGGCATAGCAGTCTAGCCTGGGATTTGTTTTCATGGAGCACTTGAAGCAGTCTGCTCCATGCTCTTCTTGAATTCAGTTTGTGAAGAGAAATCCACCATTATTCTGATGGGTTTTCTTTTAAATGTAATCAATTTCTTTTCTCTAGCAGATTTTAGTATATTATTCTTTTGCTCAATTTCTGCTATCTTGACTATTATATGTTTGGTGTGTTTTTATTTGGGTTGGTGTTATTTCAAGTTCTGTATGCTTCTGTTACCTGAATGTTCAATTGTTTTCTCAAATTTAGGAAGTTTTCTGCTACTACTTCTGCCCATATTCTTTTTATATCCTTTGTATTGACTCCTTCTTTCTCGTTGATTACTATTAACCTCACGTTGTCCATTTTTGCATCATCTTGCATCATTTTTGCATCAGGTGTTCAGTTATTTTTTCCTGCATCCTAGTTGTTTCTAAGGGCTCCTTTCTTACTTTTTCCCTAGCTGCAACTGTGTCTTCAAGATCTGAAACTCTATCTTCACTTTTGTTCATATGATATTGCCAGCTTGTGATTGAGGTTTTATTTTCTTGTATATCTCTTTGAAACTGTTTCATGTGATCTATTTCCTTCCTGTATTGCACATTCAGGGAGTCCTTCATTTTTTCTATTCTCCTCTAATGTTTTATCAATATCTTCTTTAATAACATTTAAGTTTTCTATTATAGTTATCCTTTCTTTCTCTACTTAAGAGATTACTTCTGCTCTGATCTCCTCTCTACCTTTTTGCAGTTGTTCCCCTGCTTTAGTTGCTATTACTTTAGAGATGTCTTTTTTATACTTCATAGGTTATTTCTGCTCTGATTTCCTGTATCCTTTTCTGTAGTTGTTTTTCCACTTCAGATTCTATTAATTCAGGATTTTTTCTTCTTCTTTTTTTTTTTTTTTACTTCAGATGTCTTCTCTGATCTGAGTTACTCTATACATTTCTTCACTTGTCTGTCTACCTCATATGCTACCAATTCAGAGGTTTTGGCTGCGTGATTCTTGCTTTCTTCCATAGTAGTGTCTCCTGTATTCATTCTGGGTGGGCTCAGGAGCTGAGATTGCATCTTGTCCCTTCTCTTTGTTATTTTGTATGACCTCTGCAGTTTGGTGAAGCTATGACCTTAGCACCTATTGAAACTTCGTTCTGGATCCACCAATTTTTATCCCATTTAGATGTGCCCACCTGGGTCTGGCTGCTGTGCTCAGCTTCTTTCTGCTGCACCTGGGTGCAGACCTGGTGGTTCAATGTGGGCAGGTGTGGACAGAGTTCGGTGGCTGGCAGTGGTGGGACGTACGCCCAGGAAAGGTCCTACCTGAGCATGGGCAGGTTGGTCAGTGTGGCGAGGTGGGGTGGATTTTAAGTGGCTAGTGGGGCGGGAGGTGCACACTGCTTTGAGGAGGTCCTACCTGGGTGTAGGCCTGATCAGTCAATGTAGGCCCGAACTCTATTTTTTCTTTTTTTTTTTTTTTGAGAACTGGGGTTCAAACTCAGGACCTTGCAATTGCCAGGCCGGCACTTGTGCCCATGAGCTGTCTCCCTGGCTCCTTCTAAGTTTCTTTTGATTTGATGGTTTGTGTTGAGAAATCTGCTGTGATTCTGATGGGTTTTCATTTATATATAATCCATTTATTTTCTCTAGCTGCTTTTAATATGTTGTTCTTGTGTTAAACTTCTAGTATCTTGATTATTGTAATTATTTTTATGTATTTGGTACAGGTTATCGCTATGCAGCTTGGATTTGGTGTGATTCACTTGTTTAAGCCTAGCTAGCCCTGGAATTACAGGTATGCACTATGATGCCCAGTTCCAGTGCCCAGCTTGGTGGGGTCTGAGTGAGGTGGCAGGACATATGGCAGCGGGATTGAACCTGGGTTTTTGTGCTTGCCAGATAGGTACTTAGAAGGCGGAGCTATCTCCCTGGCCCTAGGATCTTGATTATTATAAGCCTGGGTGTAGATTTATTTTAGATAATGCTAATTAGGAGTTTAAATACCTCAGTCATCTGTATGTCAGATTGGTTCACTATACCTGGGAAATTTTCTGCTATCATTTCTGCAAATAGTCTTTATGTCATTTGTCTTGACTTCTTTTTTTGAAACTTATGAATCTTATGTTAGTCATCTTTGAGTCATCTTGTAGCTGTTGAGCTATTATTTTTTGGTTCCTTTTTACTTTCAAGAGATCTTTCCTGCTCATTATCTTAACAATGTGTTCAAGGTCTGAATGTCTATCTTCAGCTTCATTCAAGTGATTTTCACAACTTTTAATGGAATTTTTAATTTCCTGGACATCTTTTTTGAATCCATTTTATGTATTCTTTTTGTTTCCTATTTTTTTCATTCAAGATTTCTATCACTTGGCTTTTTTTTTTAAATCAATGTCTTCTTTAGATGTGCCAGAAATTCTTCCATTATGGTTATCATTTCTTTTTTACCTGAAAGGTTGTTTCTAATCAAGTTTCCTCTATACCCACCTGGAGTTGTTTCTTTAGTGTATTTACAATCATTATGAAGATTTCAGATGCATGGCTTCCGACTTCTTTTATGCTGATGTCTCCTGAGCTTGTTTAAGTGGACTTGGGGCCTAAGATTGCATTTTGCTTCTTCCTATTGTCATTTTCTATTTCAGAAAAAAAATGCTTCATTTTGATTTCTATGACAGTCCTCATGACATTTTGATAGTAGGTAGCTATATCACTACTCTCAAAGTCACTCTAAGAAGAGTATGTTCTTCCGGTATATCTTCTATACATCAAAAATTCTTGGTTTGTGTCTGCCCTGAGATCCTACCTTCCCCAGAAATGGAGAATGGTTTCAGTTGGGCACCTTCCTCAGTTTTTAGTTGTAGGACTTTGGTGAGTTTATTACTCCAGAGCTTCCCAATATTATTGCCAAAGGGAGAATAAATGGTTAAAACAGATATGATATGCTAGCTAAAGTCGTGCAATTAGCAATGATAAAAACCTCAAGCAAAACTTAGAAATCAGCAAACTTTGGTAACTAATGGCTTTAAATTTTATACCATAGAATCAAAGCCTGTAGGTATATAACAAAACAAATCATGAATTGGGAGGTTGTATGTTTCCCCTGTATTAGTCTGTTCACGCCAACTGCCAGGTTCCACGTACTTTGCTTCATGTAGGGTGAAGGTCCAGATAACTGGATTTCTCCAGCTGAGCTAATTGCCCAGAGTTCTGAGTACCTCCATTCAGGTCCCTGCTCCTCCCACAGAATCTGATTTCTTGTTATTTTTGTAAAATATATGTATTTAGTACAGTCTGCAGGGTCTCACTGTGTAGATCGGACTTGTAGTGATCCTTCTGTTTTTCACCCTTCCACGCACTGGAATTATAGGCAAGCACTACCATGTCTAGTCTCATTTGCAGTCTCAGGCCCTGTGTCTGTCTGAGCAGATGCTTTAATCTGCTAAGCTATCTGGCTGGCCCTTTCTGCTTTATTCTTAACTTAGAGAATATTCTCTGAATACTTTTTGCTATTTTTAAGGCTTTTTACATTTTTTATATTCTCTTTAACAGTTTAAGGAAATTTCTTGTAATACAAGCCTTATAAATAAATATACAGCTAGTTTTTCTAAACATTGTCTCATTATTAAAAATAATGACATGTCTTGAGGTGATGGCTATTATATATATAATATCCATTCATTAGGTGAAATGTGTATTTTGGTTCTGATAATTGATAACTTGAAGATCGTCCCTGTGGATACACAAAGAACACTAGAACTGTCTCTACTGTGGGGAATCTGCAAATCTCAACTTGCAGTGATGTCAAGTTTTCATTGTTTGTTTTAAAAAGAAATTTCACTATTTAATGAGCTCAGAAATTCTTTTATCTAACCAGTAAGTTGCAATATGTAATAAAGATAGTTTTTATTTTTGGTATGCATTTTTGTAGTGATATAGAGATAAGATTGAAGACCAGTTGGTGTCCCTAGAAGTGGTGAGTTATAGACAGAACCCAGATAGGCCTGCCTTCTGTTGCTCAGGAGTCTCGGAAAGCTGAGGCTTGAAGCTTCAGGGAGGAGCTCCACCTGTGGGTGCCCTGTCCTTGAATTATAGACAGAACCCAGGGAAGGCTGCCTTCTGTTGCCTGAGAGTTTCGGAAAGCTGGGGCTCAAGGTTGCGGATGGCAGCTCTTCCCATGGATGCCCTGTTCTTTGTTAATGTGCTCCATGACACCAATGGTTGCCTCCTCCCCTGCTTAAAGTATTATTTGTGAGCTACGTGTCTGGAAGCACATGCGTGAGCTATGTGTCTGTTAGTATGAGCATGAGCTACATGTCTGGAATATGCTGTATCTATTAAAGTAGTGACGTATACTCTTTAGCCATTTTTAAAATGCTAAATAAAAAGAAGAGCCTTCAGAGGCTCTGGGCTCACTGAGGAAGAGAAATCTTGGTGAGTCCTCTGAAGCTACATTCATCGGGTCTTCTCATCGTTTCTTTTGGCATCGGACCAAAAATTGTACTACACATTTTATTTTATATATATATTTAAATATAATATATATTAAATTATGTATACAAATATGTAATTTAGATAGTAAATATACAAAACTTACATATATTTACTTTCGAAATAAATATATGCATAAATACATTTTTGTGGTACTTCTAGTTGAACCTAAGGACTTCACATAGCACTATATGCCTAGCTCTTTTAAAATAGTTTTCGTTTTGAAATAGATTCCTGTTAAGTCACTAAGTTAGCCAGGGACTGAAGTAGTTAGCCACTAACTTAGTCGCTAAGTTATCTTGGCTTAAACTTACAACCCTTGTGCCTAAGTCTTTCAGTGTGTAGGCCTTCCAGACATAGTCCACATCTGGCTAGAGGTATATATTTTAAATACTTTTGCTTTCTGTCAACACCCTATGTTAAAGAAATCTTAGTAAACAAAATATAGTTGCAATTATTTAATCTGATGTCACATTGTCATTTCCTTATGAATTTAGTCCATTTATGTTGACTTGAGTTATGATATATTGAGTTATATTTCAACCATAATACTTTAAATTTTTGCATTTTTTCTGATTTTGAAAATTTATATATATATTTTTTATTCTTTCTAGTTTTCTCCACTGGTTTTATATGGTAGCTCATCACATATACTCTAGAATGTGCTCATGTTGTATTTACTATGTAAGTTTAAATTAGAGAAGTTTATTTTAGGGCCTGTGAAATAGCTCAGCTGACTAAATGCCTGATTAGGCAAGCACAGGGACCAGGTTTGATTCCCAGCACCACACGCCATGCTGGCCCTCCCTCTGGATTTCCTGAGCTGGCCACCAAGACTGTTAGTGGTGGCACATGCATGTAATCTCAGAGCTGGGAAGGCTGAAAACAGGAGGATCACTATGAGTGTGCGTGAGACCCTGTCAGTCTGCATAGTGAAGCCCTGTACCAAATACACAAAAAAGCTTCTTTTAATCAATAAAATTTTTCCTTTTATCCCTCTAAATATGAACTTCAAAATTATATTATGTACTGTTATTTATTTTTATATTCCTATCTGCAGAATATTTTGTATATCTGAGTATTCTTTAAGCATTTCTTAATGCTTATTGCATAAGTATATTAATATATCCAAAGCAGTATAGATGTGGCTCACACCTAATCGCTGTTCCTGATAAATTCATGTGGAACTTGGGATATAATTACCATGTACTATTATCTCTGTCTATTGCATTAAAATGTCTTTCTTCAGAGAAATTATTCTGCCCATAGAATTTAATTTTTTCCTAGATATGAGAACTTTTGATAAAACAGATTGTTACAGTGGTGCCTACATGACCATCTAAGAGTTCACTGCTCGTGGGACTCAGCCTTGTCTCTATAAACTTTTTAAAAATGTATTTGGTTATTGCAGGGTCTTACCATGCAACTTGGACTTGTGGTGATCCTCTGGCTTTGCATCTTCCCAGCACTGGAATTAGAGTTGTGCACTACCATGCCTGGACTCTAGCTGGCTGAACCCAGCATGGGGACAGGGCTGGCACAGCAGGAAGCGCTGGAGTCCTCGTGCTTACCTAAGCTGGCCTAAGCAGGCACTTTAGTCTGCTGAGCTATCTCTCCAGTCCCTGTCTCCACAAACTTTAAGGAGTATTTTGAGTAATATTTTTTGTCATCTGGGCTTGTGAGTCTGTGTCATTTGGGACCACCATGTTCACATGTGTAAAGGAAGGAACATGGAACCCAGCTACAGTTAGGCTCTCCACTTTCTTTTCTTCTTCTCCTCTGTGCTGGAAATTGAGGAACGAGGCCATTATCACCCCAGTCCCTTTTTCTAGTGGAGCCATGGAGGTCTTAACCACCAGCTGGGTCTTCATGACTGGATGAACAGGATGGAGTCTTGGGTATAACCTTGGGTTCAAGCATATGCCTGGGACTCACTGTCTGAAAGGCTCAACACTAAGAAAATCATCTCTCATATGTATTCCAATATAATTGTGGTGCAAATTCTTCAGGGCTCAGATTATCTCATGTCCTGCTTAATCTATAAACCATCCTGTGGGGCTCTCAGGTCATGCAGATGCCTCCCTTAGAATTGCCTTTCATATGTAGTCATATATGATGCCAGTTTGCCAGAAACTTTCCTGCTTTTGCCTTGTTTATGTTGTGATATATATATATATATATATATATATATATATATATATATATATTTAGTACAGGGTCTAAAAGGCCTCACTGTACAGACCCAGAGTATTAGTGATCCTCCTTTTTTCAGCTTCACAAGCGCTGGGATTACAGGGTGCACCACCACATCTAGTCTCCATCTCCATTTCAGCACACCCCATGAGTGAGGCAAGCATGGCATCTCAGATATCAAACCCCAATCCCTGCATCTGCCTAAGCAAGCACTTTAATCTGCTGAGCTATCTGGCTGGCCCTCGGTTGTTTTTTAATCCTTGTCTGACACACCTGATTTATCTATTCTCTTAAAACGCAGAAACAAAATTTCCCAATGCCCCCCTCCTTTGATATGGCATTTCACCATGCAGTTCAGATTGTGCTCAAAGTTGCAGCGATCCTGAACGCTGGGATTACAGGTATGCCCCACCACACCTGGTTCCAATCCTTTCCTTTAGCATGGGTCTCATTTCACTTAGGTCATCTTATTTCTGCCTCTTCTGTCTTATTCAAGGATGGTGGAGGCTGGAAAGAGGGACGAATGAGGAGCAATGCTATGCTCAGTCTGGTCCCCAGCCACTGTCCTCCCCAACCTCATGCCAGCACAGAGCCAGTAAACACTTTTGAGTCTTCTAACAGCTCCTTATTAAATACAAATTTTGGGGCTCTACCTCTTCACCACCAGAAGAGTGTTTTTCCTATACCTGAATAGGTGTCCATGGGAGATTCATTTGCAGGCTGCATGGGGGAGGGGGAGGCTTTTGGAAGGCAGCTGCCTTTTCTAAAGCAATATACATTTTTTTCAATCTTTCACTTTCTTCTCATCCAAATATGCTTTTTTCCCACGCTTTTCTTCGTATCTTATTCGTCTTTTATGTAGTCATATTTGACCTTCTGCACATTTATTTTAGTTGATTTTAAATTATCTTTTAAAAGTATAGATGTCAGAGCCGGGAGATTTAGCTCAGGAGCTCAAGTGCCTATCTGAAAAGTACAAGATCCTGAGTTCAATCTCTGATGCCAAATAAATAAACAAATAAGTACTAAAATGAATAAAATAAAGTATAAATATTAGTATCAGGCACTGCACCAATTGTTAGATTTAAGAATAAAGAACTGTCCACATCTCTTTCCAGCATGAAAGTCAACCAGAGACACAAGAGGTGTCAGAAGTATACCATAAGTGTAAAGAAGCTACGTAGAGTGTAGAACCAGAAGTTGTTCTTTAAGCTAAATGTTGTGCTTTGATCTCTTTTCCCTTTCAGATCTGATATTAAAAAAAATGTCCTCACCTTGATAGGAACTCCATAGATAAATATTTGGTTTGACTAAAAAAATTGAACACATGTTGTAGAGATACAACTTATAATAATCTATTAAGAGTCCTGCAATTTTACAAATTTAGAAGTCCACTATGAAATACTGATATCATAATTTTTACAGCAGACCATAAAGCAAGGATATTAAGGGATTTGGTGTGATTGTACGTGTGGCACTTCAGGGAAGCACCAAATGTTTTGCTATGAAGACACAAACAAGCCTCCTGTTGACTGAAGTGGTCTTGTGTAAGAAGTTGGAATCAGAGCTCGTCAAGGCTGTGTGAAGAGCATCATGAGTGACCTGGCACCCAGTGTCCAGAAGAGCTCCTTGCTGACCTCAGTGATTGCTATTTAGAATAGCCTTAAATTATCTCTTAATTTATGATCCAATAGAAGGAGATAAATTAAAAGATTTATGAAGTTTGCAGATGGTACTTAATTAGAAGACATTACCAACATGAATAAAAGCCAGTAGGCATTTATTTGGATTTAAAGATGTTGAAAACAATTGTAGAAATAAAAAATACAAATCAAATAAAAGCAGATAATTATTTATGAGAAAGTTGAAGATAATTTAGAAGTGAAAGTACTGGGAAGAGTAAAAATGAAACAACGGAAAATTTGGTACTGGTCTAAAACATCATAGCAAAGAGATAAATGTCATACATGAAATTTTACATAAAATACTATATATTAGAGAGCCTTATACTTTTGAAATAATTTTACAAATTTTATTTCAGTTAAAAGCTTATTTTAATAGAAAATCAATAGTGAATCACCACACAGGACTGATTTGTCAAAGAACAGACAAGGAGTAATTTATATATTTTCACTTTCATTAGATTTTAATGTAATTTTAAACTGTTGGGAAATACTTATCCACTTTTCATCAGATTTTTAAAACATTAACATTTTACTACAGAAACCCCACCGCTTGGAGCTGAGCCTGCGCACCTGCTGCGGCCCAAGCTCCAGCACTGAACCCATCAAATAGCCCGTTTGTCAATCGTTCCGGTCCACGAGCCTACCAGGACTACTCAATCCCAAAGCTCCACCTCCACCTACAGACCACATCCCCCAGGATTCAGAAAAGCTAGCAGCCAGAGCCCCAACACAAGAGTCAGGAACCTCTGTAGAAGAACCACCTTGGAGTCTCCAGACCAAACGCCCATAGACACAGCATAACATCACCAAAGTG
>PVJA010011148.1:0-55319 GCA_004027025.1 Myocastor coypus | reverse complement strand
TCTCTCTCTCTCTCTCTCTCTCTCTCTCTCTCTCTCTCTCTCTCTCTCTCTCTCTCTCTCTCTCTCCTCTCTTTCTCCCCCTCCTACCATGAATCAGTAATGATTTAATTCAGGGCCGACTACGTTCCAAGCAAGCGCTCTGCCTTTCTAAATGTTAGCTATATCCCTAGCCCCTGATTTCTCAGCTTTATTAAGAACCTATGTGGTTTTGACCTATATGAAGAATGAATGAGCAAGCTGAGATGTGAGAGATTTCTGGGAATCACTGACAATCACGAGTCGAGTGAATGCACTGGCAGGGACTCCAGAGGAATCTGCCTTCTTCTAGATCCCACTTTTCACTGTACATGACATACGCACATGTAAGGAGTGGTCAGTAGAAGCCAGGACAACAAGCTAGCCCCAGCAACACACACATCCACGAGATGTGCAGCTGTGTGGCACAGATGCAGCTTTGCCATGGATGTATACACCAAGGAGTCCCTGTGGGCCTGGAGCCTTCTCTGGCTTCAACCCATCAAACTTCTTATAGCATCTAACAAAATTTCAGCCCAGACTGCAGGGGTTCATTAATTGGAGTGCAGCTCTGACATGTTTTGTAGCTATTAATTTTAAAAGGTAAATAATGTAAAATCTACTCTAATTTACTTTAATCCCAAATTAGCACAGAAGAGCAATGTGTTGTGTGGAAACAGGAGTGGAGGCTCTTGTCCTTGGCTTCTCAGGTAATAGCTGCCCCAAGGAGATTCACTGCTTTTTACACATCCATCTCACTGCCTTTATTGAGACGCTCTTGTCTATTGCTCTGACAGCTTCTAGGCCAGCATTCCTGCTGGGACGCACACTTTTCCTTCCTTCCAACCACCTTGTCACTGGTAGGAATTCTGCATTTAGAGACACCAAGAACTTCTAGGCTCAGGAGTGGATTTTCAGTTGTAATGGCCTTAGTCATCACTTAAAATAAACCTTGGAAAATAGTGGAATTTATTGCATGGGAAATAAGTATGACAGCCATCATGTCATAGACATTGCCTAATTACTTGTTTTCAACTTTTGCCTCATCCTTTCACCGTTCATGTCACTAAAGAAACTGAACCAGTTCCATGGATGTGTCATAATTTCTCACATCTTTGTCCTTTTCCTCAGCCTCTACTTCTTCACCACCATAACAATTTCTTATTAACAATTTTCATAGAAGTGTCTGAATATATTTAAGCTAGCACTTGAATATATTCATATGGTAGAATGTCTTCATATCCTTGTTGATGCCTCATAGGTTATGGAGCAATAGTTTGAGGACATTGCTTTCTATGCCACTTGTTTTCTCTGTCCCCTTATTTTTTAGCCATCTGAAAGGGATTCCGTCATGTCCTGTTGATGTATGAAACTTTACCTGGCTTCTCAAATCTACATTGTTCACTCTCTTGCCTGAATTCTTTTAGCAGTATGCAGGAATTAGTCTTTGAATAGTTGGATTGATTTCTGATTTTTTAAGACACTATGCTAGGCCATGGGGCAAAGAAAATTGAAGCACGCCTGTTTGCTGCCCCATGAGATCTCACAATGCAGTTGGGTGAGAGAGTCACAGGAGCAATCAACAGAAGAACCAAGGTGTGCTGAGGTGGAGTCCCGATTGCTGCGGCCTCTGCAGGGCAAAAGTCTGCTCCCAGGAATCAAGATACAGAAATATTCATTAATGTAATTATCTATTTTTTCACTTACCCTGCCTTTATAAGTCTGTTTAGAATGCTTAAAGCTGGACAAAAGATTTTTCAGTCTGGGAAAGATGTCTGGTCCACTAGTAAGGAACAAGCACACGAAAGGTTAAAATTTTGGACATACAGTAAGGTAGACACCAGCTACCTACTCCCTAAAAGACAAACCTATCTCATGAGAAAAGTAAAAATTCAAAAAAGTATAAAAAAAGGTTCTTTTCCAGGAGCATATTGAAGAGCAATACGCTGAGCTTCCCAGGAAAACTGTTTTGTAGGGAATACCATTTGTTTAGAGGACGAATCCCAACATATTTATAAAAATCATTCTTGTCATGTTTTGTAGGACTTCTCTTCTGTGAAGAGAGGAGGTGTGGAGAGAAGGAATGTGGGTGTGATCAAACACACACACACACACACACACACACAAAATACAGTTCCTGTCCTTTAATCTTAATTAAATAATAATAATAAAAGACAGGTTATGTCCTGAGGTCAAAAAAGAGTCATCTGTAGCTTGCAAGAGTCTGCTAAAGTGGGAAATCCACTTGGCATGTTCAGGAATGTTTCATGAATAGGGAGACATGATGGGATCTTGAACAGACAATGTGGACTAAGTTCAGGAAATACATTAGTGAGCATCTGCACTGGCCAAAAGCATTTACAAAGGAGACCCCCTTCTGGTCTATCACAGATAGGGTTTTCTCTGCCCTCTGTGACCCTAAATGACACCCTTGTGCTCATTAGCATCAACTGAACCAGTCAGTCCAGTTATGTGGGACAAAGAAGACCCTGTCCCTGCCCTCAAAGCATTTACTATGTAATTAGGCAGAAAATGTAGGGTAAGAGAAAGAAGAAAATGCTTCTAAGGACAAAGTGATTCTAAGGGTTTGGGGAGAGTGGCTATCTACAGGGATCAATATCAGCAGTAATTGCCCAGGCTGGATTCCATTTGTCACAGAAGATGAAGGCCTGGTTTCACGTTGTAAATTGTTGCTTCCTGTTGTCATTCTCTGAGGTTGTGCCCTTACTCTGCGTTAGGGTTAAGGACAGCTGTTCATTCCTCCACCCATGTACGTGGGAAAACAGCTGTAATTAATGTGGATAACTTTAATTGAGAAAAATATTAGCTCCGCCTCAGAGGTTGCAGGTTGAGGAGGAAGAAGATGGATGTGCAGGATATCCAGAGACCTGATTTGCAAATGGCCATTTGTGATGCTTCAGGAAAGGCCACTGAACTTGGAAACTACTGTGCACAATGGAACACTTGCATCCTTACGGAGCTATTACAAATACAGATCCTGGTCATACGTGAAAAGAAGTATGTCAGGACTCATAAAACATAGAAGACACTTTGAGGGAATTTAATCTTAACTGGACAAAGCATGGAAAAACCAATGATTCATATTCTTCCTTGGGTACATTTATAAATATGTATGAGTTATTAGTGCCTTATAAATATTTATGCCTTAGATAGGCATAAATATTACTATTTTTTTGCTGCCACTCTTTTTGTTTGGACAAGTTATCCTAAGTTGGTCAGGTTGAGCTTGTTCTTGAGATTCTCTTGCTTCTACAACCCAGAATGCTGTGGTCAGGTGGATACCTCTATACCACAATGTTCCATTCCAAACTGTTCCTGAGACACTACGAAGCATTCTTTCATTTCCATCCTTACAATAAATACTTTACCATTTCTGAACTGCAATGTGAAAATGGTCACTAATTTTTACTGAGGAGGAAGGGTTATCAAATTCGTGAATAGACTAAAGATTATCCAGAAGCAACAGGTGCCCACACTTATGTTGCAAAATGAAATGCCTACCAAAAGTTTAAAACAATAAAAAATGAATTATAATTTAAATTCCAAACAAAATCATTTTCTGCAAAACAATAGAAAGAGCAACAATGATCACACAAACTGTTTGCTCTGTCTCTGATTCTTTTTGTTTCTGATTTTGTATATTAAATTGTATGCATTAAAATTTTGTAGCTTAAGTTTGTTAGCCAACTCTCCATGCATATTCAACTAGAAAAGAAAAATACAGCAAATCTTTTACTCTCTGTTGTACAAAATTATTGTTTTTGGAAGACACTGGATATTTGCAAACAAAGATCACTTGCAGACAAATATGATATAATTAAGCTTATTTAGTTGAGAACTATTGTTAAGATGGAAGTTATTCTGAAAGCTAACTGAGAATGTATGACACGTAAGAAGAGAATAGGTTCCACCTTATTAGATTCTGCTCTCAGCAGCAAATGCTAGCCCACCACTTGCTGGTGTCACAAGACTGAAAGCAACGGGGTATGGCAGTAGGCAACAGCCAGGGCAACTAGAGTGCAAAGGGAGGAGCAGCAGAGAGCAAGCCTCTTCCCCACCCTTATATCTTAAGCAGGCTGCCATCCCTAGGGTGGGTGCAACTTTCACACCTATAATCCCAGCACTGAGTGATGAGTCAGTCATGAACTGTGGAGATCACCTCATGACTGCCTGTGGCTCTGGGGTAACACCTAGACGCGAACTGTAACACACTGAAATGCCAATTCCCGTTCACTTCTTAGAATTATCATCAGTATTAATTCTTCCCTTTCTGTATCAACATTTATGACTTTATATATCACATAAACTGAGTTTCAAATTCTTTAGTAATAACATCGAGACAGTGGTTAGCTTACTACTTCTTCCAGGATTTAACATTAGTTTATGTAGATCGAATTTCCAGATACTCTTAACACATACGTGATTGCAGGCATTACACTGCATCAGCATCAGCTACTTTAAAAAAGCTTCTCCTTTATACTCAAGTGATTGATACATTCTGCTTGTCCAGCTTCCAGCCTTCAACTGTGTTTGAGCTCTGCATCTGCCCACCACATCAATGCTTCCAAACTGTTCCCACATTGCTTATGCGAGTTGCCTACTCAGAAAAGTTCTCAGCATTGTTCGCAGGATGAAGGTCAATATTTTTTTGCAGTTCTTTATGCTGTAGCCTCAGCGTACATACCCAACCTCAACTTATCCAACCTCAGCCTTCACGAACCATTCATAACGTCTTCACCTTCAACAGGCCTGAATCCTCTGCTGTTGCATGAGCGTGTGCCGCTGTTCTGCTACATGGGAAACAAAACTTCAGCGTATCACTTACGGCTTTTTGCCTGGGGAAGAATCTATAATAGACTTTCAGTAAATATTTGATAAATTGAATATTTGACAAGTCAGTGTTATTTTTACCAATTCATTTCATTCATTTGAAATAATATCAAATTAAAACTAAATATATATGTCAAGCAGCATGCCAAGTCCTGTTGAGACTTTCTCTTCCTCCAAAAAACGGTTCCATTCTTTTAGAAGATTGTAATTCTGCCAGCATTGCAAACCTATGATAAATTCAGCACATGGGAAATAAAACCAATACAAATAACTATACATAAATGCACATGTCTCATGTTGATGGATGGCCCTTGTAGTGCACATGCAATGATAGCCCTTGCCTCCTCACTTTCTTTATGTCTGAGATGTGATTCACAGCACCTGCAACCAAAAGGAAGGGTGATTATTTATTTGTTTGTTTACTTTTTTGTATAGGGTCTCACTACACAGCTGGGACTTATAGAGATTCTCCTGTTCTCAGCCTCCCCAGCACTGGGATTACAGGTGTGCACCACCACGCCCATATAGAGGAAGGGAGATTTATTTGGCCCACAGCTTCAGAAGCCTGCTCTCTCACATGGTGGGCTGGCTGTGAGGCAGGAAGGGTCTGAGGGAAGCTGCTTATGTGTGGTGGATAGGAAGCAGTGAATGGATGGAGGACCCAGGGAGGGAGATAGGCCCGGCCTGATCATGCCTCCTTTGGCCCGCCTCCTCTGATCAGGCCCGGTTCCTAACAACGCTGTCATACTCCAGCTTGCTATCACCTCCAAGTACCTGTACATTTGGGGACCAGTCCACGCTCAAACAACAACCCTTTCAGGTAGAGCATTCAGTTTCTAAGTCATCTTGGAGAATAAGAAAGGGGGATTGAGCCTGAAGGAAAGACCCAAGCTTTGACAGTGTTTGTAAAATACATAGATTTAAAGTTAAAACAAAATTGTACCAAAAGAATCTTAGCTGTAGAGAACTCAGAAGAAAGGATGTATGTTCTGATTTTCTTAATTCTTTCCATCTTCATAAAATCCTAGTCCATATAATAAATAATCTTTCTCCTGGAAGTAAAATCTTTCCTTTTTTCCCTGCTGCTTAATCTATAGTCCATTCTCCTCACCACAGCCAGAGTAGCCTCCTCAAAGATAGAAAACCTAACTTAGCACAAACTGCCAGCTTTCTAGCACATGAAACAGGCAGCCCAAGTTATTTATCTTGATTTTGGGACTTCATTTAATCTATCTCTGACTCAACCTCTTGCTTTTACCCTCTTCCTTTTATCCATCTCATCTGTCTTCATTACTTTTCTCATTGCTCAGACAGTGTCAGACACCTATAGTTAAGGAAAGAAAGGGTTATTTAATTCACAGTTAGTCATTATTCAGCTGGCTCCAAGGCAGAGTAGCATAAGGCAAAAGACAGCAGTTCATGGTGGCAGAAAACAGCAAAGAGCAAAGGGAGGAGCAGCAGCTATGGAAGCTAGCAAGCCTCTCTCCCTTCCTCATATTGCATTCAGGCTATCCACCCAAGGGTGGGTGTAGCACTCACATCCATAATCCCAGAACAGAATCATGAATTAATCACAAACTCTAGAAGCTGCCCGCATGGCTGAATGAGGCTCTGGGGGGACAACTAGACACAAACCATAGCGCCATCCTTCCTTGCTCACCGGCAACACTCCCCTCCTTTTCTAATGCGGCCCAGGAACTCATCCTTGCCCTGGCACAGACCATCGTTCCTTCTTGATATTCATTTCTTTCAACTTTTGCATAGTTGCTCCTGTCGTTATGAAGATGTTAGCCAAAATGCAAGGCCTTGCTGCTATGCAGCCTGGAAAAAGCTCCTTGTGGTCCTCATGTCACTCTATCACTGTATCCAGTTTATCTTCCTCATAGTACTATTTCAGTTTTCAAATGTCTTTTATTTTACTTGTCCATAATCATTTGCCACTCTTGGAACTAGGATTGATGCATCTTAAGGAAAGAGTTTCAGTTAAGATAAACTGAAAATGTCTTTCAGGAATCCAGACATGGGCTTTAAAATGTTCATGTGGAATTCTTCATTTTGAAAATTAAGCACACAGGATGAAATTCAGAGATAATGTGAAACCAGAAACAAGTGGTTTCTACATCAAGTTTCAAATTAAAGTGTGAAGATCTGATGGTAAGGTCATTGACTAAATTGGAAAATTTAAGCCTTCTTTACACTGTGAGTTGCCACAGGAGGTGTTAGTTATCAGCACGTTGGCTACCAAGCTATAATCATGTGAAGATCAAGACAGGAAATGAACTGCCTCCAGCATGCAGCATCCCTTTCTAAGGAAGACACGTGACAAAGCATGCCGTTCTTCTTCTTCTTCTTTTTTCTTTTTTTTTTTTCCAGCGAAGTCTTTTTTATTTAACTAGAAATCATTCTTTCTTAAAACCTTTATTTTCATTCACTCTTCAATTAAATCAGCAGAGATTTTCAGCACAAGATGTCTTAACAACCACCAAGGCCTGGGCTCTGGGGCGTTTTCTGCCTCTCCCAATCCTTAATGGGACTTGGAGGGAGTGGTATCACTAACAGGGACCAAGTCAGGTGGTCACAGGTCCTCTTTTCCCCATCATTGGGCAAGCTGCTCAACTCTTGTCCAGTGCAGGAAAGGGCCAGTTCCTCAGAAAAACCTAACAAAGAATTTGGCATTACATCATAACATCTCTTTTAACATCAATTCAAATTCTTCAACAGTATTGGTCTAAACTTATTTGTTTCTATCACTTTTCATTTTCAATTTATTTCTTGTGTATGTAATTTTAATAATCTCACTCCCTGTCTAGAAAAGACTCAATCCATTGCAAAGGAAAATCTCTCAAATTGGAACAG
This sequence comes from Myocastor coypus, assembly GCA_004027025.1. NCBI lineage: Eukaryota > Metazoa > Chordata > Mammalia > Rodentia > Myocastoridae > Myocastor > Myocastor coypus. Next base: position 47,597 of record PVJA010011148.1, on the reverse strand, counting down.
CCTCATTTTGCTTTGAAAAGAGGAAACAGATCTGCCAGCTCCTCCTTCATCCAAGGTGGCACACATGCCTCCCTCTAAGTTCAAAATGTTACTTCCGGCCTTGGAATGTACACACAGGAAGCTTTCAGTGGGCTCACTGAAATCTTCGAGAAGACGTAACTTGTGGCAGGCAGCCTTCTTTGAAAATCGCTTAAAATCAACTCTTGGGGAAATCATTCACGATACTGTGCAAAGGTGCCTAGTTCCCAGCACCCTCTGTTGCTAATCTAACCTCACCGGAGAAACCGAGAAGTAGTTTTTCTGCCGTTGTCAGAGTCTGAAGGCTAAGGAGCACACTCACAATGCTAGAAGCTTCTATTAAATCTTTTGCTTCACAGAACTTTGGGTTCTACTTCTTCCTTTGGGCCAGAATTTACACTAGCCAAATAAAATAAAAACTTGGGATAAGGTTTATATCTTTACTGATTCAAATTTGGCTTGTTTTAAAAGAAGCCTTATCATAGAAACAAAAATAAAATGATTAAAAAATTTATATGTGTCACTTGAAAACATCTACATTAAAAAGATTCCAAGGTAATGATACATATTTAATTTATGTATTTGGTACAGGGTTTCGCTATGCTGCTCAGAATCATAGCATCCATTTATTTCAGCATCCCCAGGTTGGGATGCAGGCATGTTCCACCACACCCAGTTTCATTGACCAGCACGGAAGTGCCCAGGGCAGAGCCAGTATGGTGTGCCGTACTACCGATCCAGGGATCAGACCTGAGTCTTTGTGCTTGCTAGGCAGTTGCTTAGACTACTGAGCCATCTCTTCAGTCCCATGAATTTTTTTGATATTGATATAAGTATAAAATATGTGGGTCTTTTTTCAGTCTTCTAAGGATATTCGATGCATGTGTAATTTGACAAATTATTCTTCCTACTTATGTCAATATGTTGCTATAATTTTCAAAAATATGTACTTCACTAGCATCTTGTAACATGGAGGGGATATTTAATTGGTGGGGGTATATTAAGCTGTAGTAACATATAGTCCCCAAACTAATAATGACAGTTATCTAAAGGTGTGGCAGAAGTAGGCAGAGTGACTTTTTTTGTATATTCAGGAACAGAGAAGGATAAGAGCTCTGCTGTCTTTCACCTGAATCTGCTGAGATTGTTCTAGTATGGTCATTTGAAAGTGAAAGAACACAGAGAAGACCCATTAACACACTTTCAATAACCAGGTGACAAAGTAGCAATGCCACAGAGAATTTCTGTTTTCATTCCACTGGCTTGGATCTCAGTGTAACAGCCACGAGAAAGAGAAGTGTGGAGGTGGAATTTACCTGCATCTCCTAAAAGAGAGGTCATGGGTAACTGTGAGCTGCCAGTAGACACAGCTACAGGCTTGTCTGTAATGATCACAGAAATGATCACAAATTCTCAGGCCATTCGAAGGCTACCTAGTCCATCAGTTGGTGGTGCTGAGTTTGGGTGTCGGTAAACTATATTATCATTTAGTACTTGTATTCTATATTATTGATATAATGTGTGCAATGAGAAGACTTTGTGTATCTATACAACATGTTTTTTCATAGGACAAGTAACTTTAGAATATTTTCAGTGGCACTTTAGGGGACTGCCTTCTTCTCTGATTGAATGTTGCCAGTTTTCCTTCCCCATGCCTTTGCACAGGTTCTTATTGCCATCTTCAGCTACATTTTGTGGAAGGGATGGTGAACAGAAACACTCTCTCAGGAAGATCTTTGGTTCTGAGTGGATGTTGATTTGTTTCAGCTTGCAAGACATTTAATGGCTACCTAGAAGCTTTTCTTCAAGATAAATTACCACAGACTTGAGGTGATTTTAAGTTTTCATTCAACATGAAGCAAAGAGAAAATGTAACAACATTTAAAATTAGTCAGCATTGATCTTATTTTTTTAATGCTTGAAGCCCAAACTTTTAAATCGGAAAACAAATATGCCAATGAACAATATTCATCAGACATCAGGCTGGGATGTACCCTAGACCTGTCCCTACAAAATGGTCCCTAATCATTCTTCAAGATATGGTAGTTTCCTGGTGCAGCGCAGATCAGGTTACGACAGTATGGAGTGCCGAGATCCATGCTTGCTCCCAATCTTGATTATGATGATATCATCATCATGATTATTATTATTATTACTGAACTGGGGACTCAACTCAGGCCCTTGTGCTTGTGTCTTGCAAGCTTATTCTACTGAGCTATCTCCTCAGCCCTTGTGTGACATTATGAACATAAATAATTAATGAACAGTTGGCCTCTGATAGCTGCAGGTTCATCATTTCCTGATTCAACCAACTGCAAGTGGAAAATATTTGGAGAAGAGTGTGCATCAGTACTGACTGAGCATGCACAGATGTTTTTCCTTGAAATTACTGCATACAAAGTATATATGCAGATACATTATATTTGTTGTAAATGCATGTTATATTTGGTGCAAATTATTTGATACATTCAATTTGGTACTTTTATATTTGGTACATTATATTTGGTGTAAATGTACATCATATTTGATATAAATTCTGAAGCTCATTTCAAGCATGCAGGACAATGTGCACAGGTTGTGTGTAAACAGTACATCACTTTTTCTAAGACATTTGAAGATCTGTGGGTTTTATATTATCAGAGGGGCATCTGGGGACTAATGACTCAAGATATTTTCCTTGGCTTCAAATTTCTCATTTATAAGAGATAAAATGTTGATCAAGATCACCTTTAAGTAATATTAGAGTATTAATTAATTTCCAAGTCAAGAATCTATGACACATGAGTTCAATAACATAGTTGGATTTTGATGAATAGAAGTAAATACAGTAAAAAATATCCTAAGAAAAGTCTGTCCAAAAGAGTTAAGATTTATTCAAGTCTTTGGGGACTAAGGAAATACAGAGAATGGCCAGAACACTAATTTTAAAGCAAAAGGCAATCAAATAAATGTTCATTATGGTTATATTCGTTGCCAAATTCTACATGAGGTGCTAAGGATATCAAAATGAGCACGATGAACTTTGGCTCCTGGCTTTCTAGAGCTAATAGTTCAGCAAATGAAGAGGTAAAACAGCAAGCATCCTGTGTAGTTAGCAGTGAGCATTTTTGCATCTTTAGGCAGTGTAGTACTAATGAAGCAGTGAGGGTTGGGGTTGGATGGATAATGAATACCTAACAATGAAGGTCACGGATTGCTGTTGGAAGAAAGGTTTGGTATCAACGTTTCTGAATTGAGATGACATATAATAAGAAGAATACAGAAGAAAGGATAATATGTGGGATGAATTTGGAGTATTTTTCTGTGAATTTTAATGATATAATTTTTATTTAATTATTCTGGAGCTTACATGAACAGAGCAGTTACTCAGAGATGTAGACAGTGACTCCAGTGGTCACTAACTTCCTCTGCGTTCGTTCATTATACATCATTACTTAACTGCTAACCCATGACTGATAATTTACAAGTTGGTCAGTCTTAGTCCTGCTATTTGCAGTCTATGGCCCAGTAAACAACTGCAGTTGGCTAGTACAAGCAGATTGATCCGTTTTACTGATTGGGACTGCACATGTTTCATAGCAAAGATTGGAGAGTGATTCAGCATTCATGAGAAAATGTAGTAACAAAAGGTTAGTAGAACAGTCCTAGGAGTTGAGCCATATTGGGAGCAATTGCAGAAGGAAATGGTCTGGATTTATTATCCACATTAAATATATTGTGGGTCCCATGGATACCAGGAGTGTCATGGAGACCCAGCTAATAGGTTTTTTATTGGATTATTGTCAGGCTGCTGCACCTGCTTTGAGGAGGAATGCTTGCATCGTTTCTTGGCAGAGGCTACCAGCTGCAAAGCTGAGAATAATCACTGGGGTTGGAAAGGGAACTGACTGTTTTTAGAACTTTTCCCAGGATTGCAGGGCTGATCTCCTAACTGTGGAAGTGAGAGAGAAACTTAAAAATCCAGAAAATATAAAACTCAGTGCAGATGCTCCAACATTATTTTGGGTTAATAATACTCACATAAAATATGATTTCTTGGATCACACTCTAAGGCACTAATTTTAGTCAGATAATCAATTACTGAGCCCACCTAATTCCTCTCTAACCTTCTGCTGACACCCTAACTATTAACCTTCACCTTCATCCTCTCTGACTTTATTGCATCATTCTTTTATGTTTTATCTTTCTAGTTAATAGTGGTTCAATGTAGACAGGATTATTTTTGGAATTTTGGGATTAATATAGATAAACATTCTGTGCAGCTGAACTGTATACCTGGGACTTGTTGAGTAATCTTAGCACTGGTCTAGGACAATTACAAAAGTAATTCTAACTTTTTGATCTTTCCTTTACTGATTCTTGGAAGTAATTGCCTCAATCACCTAGCTACCTAGTGGTGTGATAGTTTCTATTCACTGGTGAGTGAGAGCTTTATTACACTCCATCACTTCAATAAAGAACTGAAAGAATAATGAAGTCTGGTGTGATCCAGCATGCAACTGAGATTGGCAACACTGTAACCCTACAATGTAACCCGTACCTACATAGTCATTTAAATAAGGGCTGACTACTTCTAAAACCATTTCATGTCTACCATAGACTGATGCCTTCTACCTGGAGGAGGACAGCTGTGAAGAAGTGGCAGTAGTGATTGAAGTCATGACTAGTGTAAGTTGCCATGTAGCAGTAGTAGTTTTTCAAATACTTTTTACTTTTTTTTTTTTTTTTTTTTTGCCTTTTTGAGACAGGGTCTCACTATGCAGTTCAGGCTGGCCTTGAGCTCAGTTTTGTAGTCCAGGCTGGTCTTGAACTCGCACCGATCCTCCTCTCTCAGCTTCCCAAGTACTGAGATTACAGGCGTGAGCCACCATGCCCGGATTCAGATGCTTTTTAAAAAAAAATCTTCAGCAGAAGAAGGGTTTATAGAGCATATGTGTGAGAGGTAGATACTCTTAAAGTTTTTGTGTTGTGGAATACTCTGTTCAGGCAAGGGATTTATCTAACAGTTTCTTGGTACCTCCTTCAGATGTGTAGGATTATGGAGCTTTTGAATTTGAAATTCTGCCAGAGAGTCATCGCCCAAATGCAGGACAGAAATTTGAATCTGGAAGGGTTCCTCATACTGGCAAGTCCAAGAATAGCTCTAAGCATTTCTGACTTAGTATTTTTTCTGTTATGTGTTTCCCTGAAGTTCCTTCCTTGTTGAGTACGTCTCATTTTCCTTCTCTGAAGATGTACACTTTATCAGATGGTTCCTAAAAGACAAAAATCTTTTAAATTAAAATAATTTTTATTTTCAACTTTAGACATTTAGATCTTAGTGGCGATCTCTATCTAGAAGCAAGACACCTGCCCCTGGAGCCATTGAATTAGATGGTTGCCTCCTTAGAGCCTTTCTAAAGCAGGAACAGTTGTGTAGCAGTTATACAGCTATAGATATTGGTCACTCACCACGAGCAACCGCTTTCAGTCATCCCAGGCCAACAGCCAGGCGCAGGGTTTCTGGTCTTTGGTCTGCATGGAGCTTGTCTGCCTGTTTATTTGGAAATGCTCCTGCAAATTTGGAGAGAAGCCCAAGGCAGCCAGCACTGAAAAGTGAATCATTGAGAAGCTCTGACTCAGAGCTGGGAATCATTGGCTCCTAGACTCTGGCCAGCTTTGGAGTGGTGCCCTGAGGGCTGTTTCCAATATTTTATTTGTTAAGTTTTCAGTCTGACTTGATTAATGAGAAATGAATGCAGTTACTTTGGTGGATCTTCTACAGTCATATGTTCTGCAGTGTGTGGAAACCACAGGTCTGAGAATCCAGAGGCTCCCATTCCACTACTAAACTTGCCACAGATTCCCACCATGGCTGGTTAGCAAGTAGCTCCATTTTTGTAGAACTAACCTTCTTTGGGATATAAGTGGAAGTGGATAGCACTGTATTTTCACCCTACTATCTTCTCATTATTATTAGAACTCTTAACAATTCTACCTTCTTGATAAAATTTTAGGTGTGTAACACAGTCTTGGTCACACGAGGAATACAGCAGATCTCTAGAAGTTATTCATCTGATAGAATGGAAACTGTGCCCCTGTGAGGTAAAACTCCCATTTCTCTTGCCCTGACCCCCAGGCAACCACCACCCCATGCTTTGTTTCTGTAAGTCAGATTATTTGGTACCAAGTAAAATTGCATCATACTTGTCACTTTTTGGCTGGCTGAATTCACTTGGCATAATGTCCTCCAGGCTAGACCATAATGCTGGATATGGCAAGGTGCAAATCATCCTGCTATCATCACTTGCTAGATTTCTGGGTGACAGATATTTTTGAAATGTGAGTACCACGAGCATGAAGCTGCAGTACTTCAAGGGGTCAACTCACACCCTTGTGCATGTTGCCCTGTGAAATCGAAAAAACTCTTAAGAGGAAGGAAAGAGCCCACACCTGATTATTGCTTAGTGAAGTTCTCAGCCTCATGTTGGCTGCTGACCTTTGTAGTCAGTGCCGCCTGAGCTGCTGGTTCATTCTCTAGATGAGTGAACAGGTAGACGTTAAGAACTTTCTCTGACTGTGCTGCTTTTTAGCATTGTGCATGCTCTGGTGAGTGTCTGCTCTAAGAAAAGAGAAGGCTCCAAGTGAGCTCATGGAAGAGATGCACTGGAAAAAGCACTGCCTCAGAATGAAAAGCCCCAGAACCTAGCTCCTTCTGATCTGTGCAATGAGAAAGTGTCCATAGGGAAATTATCCAGCCAATGAGGTGCTTGGTTTCAAATGCAGAAGAGAGCACATGTGCAATAAGGGTATCAGGGAATTAAAGAAATATAAAATTTGTTTTGCAAAGAGTAGAATGTGTGGGGGAAAAGTTTGCTAGTATAAAAAAAAAATTAGGGAATCTTTTAACTAATAATAAACCCCCCTGCTGTTTCCAACAGGCAGATGTGAGATCTGAAACACACCATAAGTAAGAAAAAAAAAAAATACTCATCAAGCTTAGTCACAGTTCCAATCTCCATTCTTGATGATTCATCACTGTGTGTGGAGTGCTGAGATTGGACTTGGCTCTCGAGGCCATATATGGATCCAGGGCCTCCTGGCTAGCTTCAAAGGACTTGGAAACTGTATATATCCCAGAAAGTCCAGGTGTTCAGACGGAAATGCTTTTCAGGCATCAAATGTTCCCTGAGGTCTTCCTTTCTTCCTTAAAAAAATTTTTTTTTCTTCTTCTCTTTCTCTTCTTGCGATGCTAATTTGGTAGGGACATCTTTATGTCACGTCTAGAGGGATTTAAGCAGAAAGGCAGGAGTATGGCTTAGGAATTACAGCACAGAGTAAGGGTTTGAAGACAAAGACAAGCATGATTTATAGATGAGCACTTCACATGACTTGGCTCCTTCTTTGCCAGTTCAAACCTCAGGGCAGGGCAGGTCGTTCACACACTGGGAAGGCACAGTGTGCGCAGCTCCACCACCCACAGAAATCATTCCCCTTTCAAACCTGATATAAAATCATAGCTGAGATTGCTTGCCCTCAATGTGCCTAAGCTGTGCACATTAACCCCCTTTTACCTCAAAATCTCACTTTTCCATTTTGCAACTAATGCTAATATTCACATAAGGTTCCCCATCAGAAACTTGTGGTGTTCTAAACACCTTCATTTTTATAGCCTCTATTCATTCATCTTCATACTTTTTCTTATTTATTTTTGGCATAATGACTTTATTTTTTATAATTTTCTTTTATTTTGAAGAGTAAAAACAAGAGCAAGAGAGAAAAAAACAAAGACAGAAATGGGATAACTTATAACAATTCATATGTTATAAATTTTCTAACAAGAATAGCCAGATTAACAATGAGCCAAGTGTGGTGGCATACACCTATAATCCCAGCACTTGGGAGGCTCAGGCAGGAGGATTGGTGTGATTTCAAGACTAGCCTGGGCTACAAAAGTGAGCTCAAGGCCAGCCTGAACTGCATAATGAGACCCTGTTTCAAAAAGCCAAAAAAAAAAAAAAAAAAAAAAAAGATTGAAATATTCTCTGTTTTTATTGTCAAATCTGTTGCTCAAATTAACAGATACAGTTATGCAGGATTGGACATATGACTGAATTTTACCACAGGCTTTCAAGAAAACAAATTCTCATTCTTGTCTCTCATTTTCTTTTTATTACTTTTTTTAAAAAGTTACTTTAAATAGAGGATAGTAATAATCCATATGACATTAGAAATGCTACATTTAGAAGACCAAGATGACGGATATTTTCAAGGATGGATTTTGTATTCTATTGCACATTGCTATTCTCAATGTAGTTGCTTAGTTCACAGATATCAGCATAATGACTTTAAGTCAGGTACAATTTGCAATGTTTTGATTAAGATTAGTGCAAGAATGGGGGTGGAGGTGAGGAAGCAACTGCAATCATGGTTCCTATATCCCATGCTGTACACATCCGGTGCCTCTTCCTGCATCTCAGTCAGGCCCTGGATGAGAGTACAGATATCTCCCATTCTATTACTATGCAGCCATAATGGAAAGGATACTATTTCAGTATAAACGATGTGCTGAGCACTGTGTACCACTTTACTTCTAGATGGGATGCCTCATTATCTGCCTCTTTTCACGGCTTCCACATGGTCTTGTGGCCAGTTGCGCTGTGGGTTCCCTAGGCCTTCTTCTCACCTCCTTTACATTCCATAGAAAGCAATAGTTCCCTTCCTCAGTCTAGCTGACCATGCCTCCTCCTTTTGTTTCTACTCCCCAAAGACTATGTGCTCTCAGGACTTTCTCCTCGCCTTTGTCCTTGATGTCTAAAAGCCCACAGGGTCATCTCCTTTCCCTCTCTTTTCTCCTGAAATCTCAGCACCAACTTTTAATTTTGATTGGCATATTTGTTGCTCGCTTCCTCTCAGGAGTACTCCCCATTTTCCGAGCCAGTTCAGATTCCTCTTATGGTCATGTTATTTGATCCATCTGGCAGCCACTTTTTGCTTTAGTGTCAGCACCTAGGTGTTTTTATTTTTGAGGAATTCCCTATTCCCCATGAAGCAACGTGAATAAAATGTATGTTCGGGGAACTGGTCTCCCTAGAAAAGAAACTCGAATAAGGTTGAACAAATAAGACCTTCTAGACTCTTTCTTAAAATGAAGCTATTCAGAAACTATCAGAATTACTTATTCTGGTAGGAATTCCTTTACCCATGTCCTAAGAACATGCTCTGCTCCTAGGTTCCTGAGGCCTGCTTTGTTCTCCTGAGGCTTCCTTAAACCATTGAAGTAATCCAAGTCCTCTCTCTTTGTATTTATCTAAGCCAGAGTTCTCTTTTATTGATTACAAATACTTTAGCCCACGCCTAGGCCCTTTTTGGAACAAAACTACACCCTCTGCTTATCCCTGTTATGATTATTATCTAAAATTTCTCTCCAAAGTACTCACTGTGGCTAGGACTTAGCTGCAAGGTGATAGGCTTTGGATGGTTGATTGGATCACAAGGGCTTTTACTTCATCCGTGAATTAATCCACTAATGAAGCCATAATTTGATTGTGTTATTGGGAGGTGATGAAAGGAAGAAGTGGGGTTAGCTGAGTGGAGTGAGTCGGGCTCTGACCTTGAGCATGAGACTCATCTCTCCCTCTGCTTCCGGCCCGCCATAAGCCGATCATCTCCCGCTACCACACCTTTCCATGATGCTGCTGCCACCTCACCACAAGCCTAAAGCAATAAGTCTAGTTGGCCATGGCCTGAAATCACTGAAGTGCTGAGCAAAAATAAACCTTTCCTCCTCAAACGTATGTACATTCCTCTGGTGTTTGGTCACAGCAAAGGAAAACTGATGTGTTCCCCTGTGTCCCGCATCACACTCTAATTACCTGGGCTCCATCTTACTTATGCTCCCACTGAAGTTAATTCTTTCCTTACATGCTGAACAACTCACAGAGGCAATGTTTTGTTTATCTTTGCATCACAACTGCTTGACCAGAGACTTGCATGAAGAAAAAATGACTAAAACTTGATTGGTGAACTAATGAACCCATCCAAACCAGCTTATGGAACCAATTAGAATGAGGGACATCACACTTTACTCTTCAAAAGCATAAAGTTTAGGAAAGTTGAGGAAGGGCAGAGTGTTTCAATTGTGGAGATTAGGGAAACATGACACCTAAGTACAGTGCATGATTCTCCACTAGCTCCGTTTAAATCTCACTGGATGTCTCAGACATGAAGGATACCCTTAGGTCAGAGAAATCATTGCAATGACCAGTAGAGTGGAAGAGTTGAGCACGCTTGAGGTTATATTTCACACATTAATACTAACGTTTCTGCTTTTATGATTATAGCTCTGTTAGAAATTATTCTCATTTGCAGGAAGCAAACACTGAAGTGTTTGGAGGTGGCAGAGTCTGTGGCAAATTTCTGTCTAATTTCTGGAGGTGTTCTTTTTACAGTATTCATCAATTGTCAGGGTTTGAGATTTTCCAACTCTTTTTTTTGTTTTTTTTGTTTTTGAGACAGGGTCTTGTTGTGCAGTTCAGGCTGGCCTTGAACTCACTTTTGTAGCTCAGGCTGGTCTCGAACTCGCACCAATCCTCCTGCCTCAGCCTCCCAAGTGCTGTATTACAGGCGTGCGCCACCACGCCCGGCTTGTTTTTTTTTTTTTTTTGTCTTTTTGAGACAAGGTGTCAGTATCAAGACTTTCCATCAGAACTTTCCGATAGGGAAAATTATTGCTATTTAAAAAAAATGTTTTAATACAGGGCCTCCAGGGTCTCACTGTACAGACTGGGCTCTGACTGGTCTTCCTGTTTTTAGCATTCCAAATGCTGGGATTACAGGCTCAGTCCTCCAGCATGCCCCAGTCATGCGGCTGGAATGAATGGCAGGCCAGGGATCATATCCTGGCCCCCTGTGTGGAAAATTATTTTTTACATAATACAGTATTACCTATGATATGCTAAATTTTAAAAATAGGTATAAAATTGTGGAAATTTGAGGAGCCAAACTTTCTTAAAATTATATATGCACCCACCAACAGTTTGAAAAGAAAAAATAGAAAAAGTAACATAACTGGTAATAGTTGAAGAATGGTTTTCTTCATGTTTTTAAGTTTTTAAAAATAGCATGTAAATAATATGGTATCATCTTCCACAGATAATGGAAACACTTTCTGAAAGTGATGATGCTGTTGGTAGCATCATTATATTTACTTCCTACATTCCCTTCTGCTCTGAGTTTGTAGCATTCATCTACTTCAATATCATTTTTGTTTTGTTTAGTAGTACTAGAGATTGAACCAGGGGCTCTGTCCTCAATTACATGACCAGAGTTATTAGTTTTTGGTTAGAGATAAAGTCTTGCTAACTTAGTTAGGCCAAATTCAAACGTGCAGTCCTCCTGGCTCTCCAATGCAGACTGCTTGGATTGCAAGGGTGTGCCCTTGGTCCTGGCCCAACATCTTCCTGCTGCAGATGGACAGCTGGCTTTTAACCTGGGTATGGGGGAACAAAAAGGAGCTGACAGAGATATTCGCCACCTTTCCTCCTATTCTTTTCTGAATATAGATCAGTAATCCATAGCTTTAGAATAGCCAAAAAGTCATTTCTGAAATTGTTTTACATCCATTTTTTTCATTTTTTAAAAATTTAATCTGGGGATAATATACCCTGTCACTTCCTTTGGTTTTTTTTAAACCAGACAATTTGCTTGGTCTTTTTCTTACCTTTGAGAAAGAATCTTAAAAGTATTACACAATGTACATGAATGTTGCTAGTTATTTGTGGGTATGCTCGGTAACTCAGCCTGTATCAGTCCCTAGAACTGTCACAGCAAATTATCACAGGATAGGTGGCTTAAACAACTGCATTTACTGTCTTATAGTTTTATAATCCAAAATTGCCAGGTCAAGGTTTCATCAAGGGAATATGAGGATTTATTCCATTTCTCTTTCCTAGGTTTGCTACTTTGCTTGGACTCTTTGATATTCACTGTCTCACACATACTGTTTTTACTTTCATGTCATTCTCCCTGTGTGCATGTCAATACTTATATTTACATTTTTATGAGGACATTATTCAAATTATATTAAATACCCAAGCTAGTCCATTATAACCTCTTACTTAACATTATAATGTTAAGTAATTATAACTGCAAAGAAGCTTTCAGAGTGTATTGCATTATTAGGTACTGGGAGCTAGTACATCAAAACTCTGAATTTTGGGGGCATAGTTTAACCCATAACACCATCATCATCATCATCATCATCATCATCATCATCATCATCATCATTAAATTTGCAAGAAATGCATTTGCAGAAATGCCAGGGTCCTACTAATGTGTCTTGAAACTTTTGCATTGTTATTTCTTATTAAAAGTAATACAGTTGCACTAGAATTGCCCAGAATCCAGGGCTGGTGTGCAAGTAGGTAGGAACTCTTGGTCTGTGCACCTGCTCCACTGAAGCTTATTCCCCACCCAGAACCCAGCCCTGGTATCTGCTGTGGAACCATGTAGCAAAATTCCTTGTAGGGAGGCTGGGAGTCAGACATTTCCAGTTAATCCAGGAGCTGAACATATTTTCAGAGGGCACAGCAGGAACACGTCAACAAGCTGCAGCAGGAAGAAGCTGATCATAGCAGCCAAACCTAGTGAGGCATATCTGGACAAGATCAAACTTGCTAGATCTAGACCCTAATTCTAGTAGGCCCTAATGGCATAACTTCACCAAAGTTCTAAATCAAAAGTCTGAGTACAGTGCTATGCAAAATGACAAAGAGAAGGAGTAAGATAAAACCTCAGCCCCCAAGACCACCAGAGCAAATGCAAGATACATTAATATAGAAGAAAATGGGAATCACATAGCTGAAATTTCTGAACTAATAGCATCTGAAGTAAAGAAACAAGTGCAGAAATGTATAGAGGAATTCAGATCAGAAATAAACTCTGAAGTAAAAAAAAAAAACAAGTATCTCTGAATTAATAGAGTCTGAAGTAAAAAGACAACTGCAAAAAAGCATAGAAGAAATTAGATCAGAAATAACCTCTGAAGGTGTCCAAATTTTCTGGTCAAAGAGATTGTGGGACCTCAGAGGAAAGGGATAAATGAACTATAGTGTGTTTAAGGAGAGTCACCCAGAGAAAAAGCATTTTCCCAGGCTTTCACAGAAAGCAAACTGGTCAAGCAATGGCCGTGACTCATCCCGAAGTGTGACACTGACAACAGTTCTACAAAGCACTGTACATGGTTCCAAAGTTAATCCTGAGGGGATTTGACCTTGGAAGATACAAAAGATAAATGTTTTGTTATACAGGTCTTGATTTAACTTGCCCTTGATCACCCAGCAGAAAAGCTTAATTAGGAGGCATAAAATGCAGAACTAGATTAGTATGATGAGCTGTAAGAAGCTTAAATCAACAACCTTCAACATTGCCAGTTTTACTGGGAACCCACTGCAATTATGGAACATTGGACTATGTATACATCTACTTCCTCTCAGTTCAAAAAGAACAAATTTTTTTCTTTCCTTACCAATATCGATTAGAAAATGTATCATGTCCACACCCTGTGCTCTGTATTACTATTATGAGGACAATATGCAATGTGTCAATTATTGCGAATGTATTGTGTTGTGAAACTATCATATTGATATTTCTTATTAAAAGTAATAAAGAAGAAATAATAAAAAAAACCTTCTGAAGTAAAAAAGGACATCTCTCAATTAAGAGCATCTGAAGTAAAGGAACAACTACTGAAAGGTAGAGAGAAAATCAGATCAGAAATACACTCTGAAGTAGAAAAAGAGAGGAATACTATAATATAATAATTCATAAATGCTTCTAAAAATAAGACATTGATAAAAATTAAAGAATAGAAAAATGGTGGAATTCTTGACTGAGCAATAGATCACAAAGAAATAGATCACATGAATCAGGTTCAAAGAGATATACAGGAAAATAAAATCTCAATAATAAGCTGGCAAAAAAAGTATGAGCAAAAGTGAAGATAGTGTATCAAATCTTGAAGACACAGTCACAGCTAGTGAAAAGGTAAGAAAAGATATTTTAGAAATAACTAGGATGCAGGGAAAAGTAATGCAACATCTGCAAGATGATGCAAAAATGAACAACATGAGACTAATAGCCATCAATGAGAAAGAAGGACTCAGTACAAATGACATAAAAAGAATATGGGCAGAAGTAATAGTGGAAAACTTCCCAAATATGAGAGAACAATATGAAATTCAGGTAACTGAAGCATACAGAACTCCAAGTAACATAAACTCAACTAAAAACACACACAGACATATAATAAACAAGATCCCAAAAATCCAGCAGAAGAATAATATACTAAATTTTACTAGAGAAAATAAACAGATTATATTTAAAGGAAAACACATCAGAAAAATGGCAGATTTCATTTCACAAACCATGAAGTCAAGAAGAGCATGAGCAGAGTACTCCAAGTTCACCATGAAAACAAATTCTAGCCCAGACTGCTATACCCTGCAAAATTCTCTCTCAAGTGTAAGGGAGGAATGAAAAACTTCCACGACAAAGAATGACTAAAGAATTTCATGATGTGAAAGGCAACCCTATAGAGACTATTAAAAAATATTTTAGAGAGGGACAAAATAACCCAAATTCCATGAATGAGAATGGAAAACAGCCAACAAATAGGGCAACGAAGTAAACAAAAGAGAAAAGGGGGTAAACAATAGTAGGTAATAAGTATGTCAATCATAAGTCAATAGTGTGGAGACTCCTTAAAAAAATAGAACTGAAAATCCCATTTAATCCAGCTATCTCTCCTACTGGGAGTTTTCCCAGAAGAACTGAAAACATCATACCATAATGTTATCTGCACAACTGTGTTTATAGCAGCACAATCTGTAATAGCCAAATCTTGGAAACAACCAAAATGCCATCATTTGAAGAATGATTGAAAAAGATGTGGTATTTTTATACAATGGAATATTACTGTGTTATAAAGAATCATAAACAAGAAGACTTATTATGCAAATGGCTGTATCTTGAATATATACTCATAAGTGAAATAAACAAGACCTACAAGTGTAAATATTGTATAATCTCCCTCGTGTAAGATCTCAAAAGAAGAAATAAAAATGGAAAGGCTTAACACAGGACTTAAGGGTTAAACAATGAAGTGACTGCAAGAAGTGATAGGAAGCATGGCAGGGGCAACGCCATGCACTTATATACACAGCATGAATTAGATGATGATCCCAGGATCCTCCAAAAAGTTTTTGACACTGAGGATAGCAGCGTGTAACAGTAAAGATATTCTTGGAATTCCTGTCATTCTGGCCTTTTAGATGTGTGCTGCCTCTAAAGTAATTTTAATTACTGCTATACTCTCTCTCTCTCTCTCTCTCTCTCTCAAGTAAATGGTTGGTTTACAAGAAAGCAAGAAAGGATATAAAATGAGAGTAGGAGACTAGGAAAATGCCATAGGATTGACTGGCTACAATTCTATATATATTTAGATTTCTAAATGTGTAAAAATGTGTAACTGCTTTTATCACATTCTATAGAGATTTACTAGAATATCAACGATTGATAGAAAAATGCCAATTTCAAGTTAAGTCTAAGATGTTTGATACACAGAAAGACAGTGATGTCATGTTCAAATACCTATGTTATAGAGTAATAGTATCACTAAGCGTTTCTTCTGGAGGGTTAAGCATATAAGTTTACAGACCAAAAATTAGAGAAAAAGAAGAGCTACAAGGATAGCCAATATTTTGGTCCTAGCCCTTCAAGGTCAGTGAGGACTCAGGATATATGAGAACCTGTGCTATAACATCCTATAACTCAGTGGCTTCCCAGACTTTCTGTTCAAGGAGATTATGGGGCTATAGGAGAAAGGGATTGAAGATACATAGTGTGCCAAAGGAGAGTCACCTGGAGAGAAAACAGTCTCTCAGGCTTTCACAGAGCGCAAACTGGTCAAGCAATGACTGTGACCCATCCAGTTGGCTGACACTGAAAACAGTTCCTCAAAGCACTGTACATGGTTCCAAAGTAAATCTTGAGGCGACCTGACTGACCTTGAGAGATACAAAAGTTCACACGTTTTGCTATACAGGTCTTTTTTTTTTTTTTTTTTTTTTTTTGTCTTTTTGAGACAAGGTCTCGCTATGCAGTTGAGGCTGGTCCTGAGCTCACTTTTGTAGCCCAGGCTGGTCTCGAACTTGCACTAATCCTCCTGCCTCAGCCTCCCGAGTGCTGGGATTACAGGCGTGCGCCACCACGCCCGGCACTATACAGGTCTTGCTTAAAATTGCCCTTAACTGTCCAGCAGAAAAGTTTAACCACAAGACATAAAATGTGAAGCTGGGTTAGAATGTTGAGCTGTAAAAGGCTTAAATTAACAGCTTCCAACAAGGCCAGTTTTACCAGTAACCACTGGGGTTATCGAACATTGAATTATGTATACAACTACTTTCCTTTAGTTCAATGAGAATAAATTTTGTACCAATAATGATTAGAAAAATTATAACATCCATACCCTGTACTCTATATAACTAATAGGAGGACAACAATATGCATTATATCAAATACTGAAATGTACAACTAACGTGTTTTGAAACTGTCACATTATTATACATTGTTATTTTTTATTAAAGGTAATAAAAATACATTTCAATCATAACCATCAATGTAAATGGACTTAATTCTCCAGGTAAAAGAAACAGACTGGGACAGTGAATTAGGAAGCAAAATACAACAATATGCTATAAACAAGAGACACACTTAACTCTTAAAGAAATTCGTGGGTTGAAAGTCAAAGGATGGAAAACAATACTACATGCTTGTGTACCTCAGAAAAAAGCAGGGGTAGCAATCCTCTTCGCAGATAGTCTGAACTTCAAACCAAGGTTGATCAAATGAAATAAAGAAGGTGACTAGATACTGATTAGGGGAAAAACTCAAGATGAAGAGGTAACACTCATAAATATGTATGCACCCAGAGTGGGAGCACTCAGATATATGACAAATCAAAATGAACAAGAAAATTCTACTATTCAATACCACAATCTTAACAGGAGAACTTAACACCCCTTTTTATCCCAAATAGATAAGTCAAGCAGACAAAAAATTATCAAAGAAGTAGCAGATCTGAACCAGAACTTTGAACAACTGGACTTAGTGGTCGTATAAAGAGTGTTCCACTCAACCACTTCTGAATCAATATTTTTCTCAGCTGCACATGGGACATTTTCTAAAATACATCACATATGAGTCTGTAGATCATGCTTAAGTATTTGCAAGAAAGCAGAAACTAACCCATGAATATTATCTGACCAGAGTGCAAGGAAAATGGAATTAAATGTCAAAATAATCCATAGAATGTAGAAATACATAGTAATTAAACAACATCCTTCTCAGCAACCAGTGGGTTACAGATGAAATTAAACAAGAAATTAAATAATATTTACAATTTAATGAAAATTCAAGCACAACCTACTGGAATTCAGGGGATGCAATGAAAGCAATTCTTAGAGGGAAATTTATAGCTATGAACTCACATATTAAGAAAACAGAAGGGGAACAAATAAATAATCTAATGGTGCACCTCGATTGTCTAGAAAAGGAAGAGCAAACAAAACCCAAAGTCCAAAAAGGGAGGAAATTATAAAAATTCCAGCAGAAATTAATTCTATCAAGATAAAGAAAATAATACAAAAATGAATCAAAATGCCGCCTCTTTGAAAAATTAAATAAAATTGATAAGCCCCTAGCTAACTACATGAAAAGAGAAAGAAAAGACTCAAATTCAAACAATAAGGAATGGAAAGGAAGAAATAACCACAGACTCTGTGGAGATTCAGAAGATCATTAATAGCTCCTTTGAGAATCTTTGCTCTAACAGAATTGAAGACACAGATGAAATGACAGATTCCTAGAAAAGTACAAGTTTCCAAAAATAAATAAAAAATATAAGTACTCTCAATAGTCCAATAACAGCCGATGAAATACAAAGTGTATTAAAAAAAAAAACCTACCGACAAAGAAAATCCAGGTCCTGATGGATTCACCACTGACTTCTACAAAAATTTACAGAATATATAATCCCGGTACTCCTCAAACTCTTCCATGAAATTGAAAAGGAAGCAATACTCCCAAAATCACTGTTAGAGGCAAGTACTATACTGATACCAAAGCCAGAGAAAGATGCAACTAAAAAAGAAAACTACAGGCTAATTTCTCTCATGAACAGAAATGCAAAAGTCATCCATAAAATCCTAGCAAATAGAATATAGCAAATCATCAAGAAGATAGGCTCACCCCAGGAATGCAAGGATGGTTCAACATATGCAAATCTATAAATGCAATACACTATATCAATAGAGCCAAATCCAAAAACCACATGATCATCTCAATTGATGCAGAAAAGGCCTTTGGTGAAGTCCAACACTCATTCATGTTCAAGGTACTGCAGAGAATTGAAACAGATTACCTCTATGTGAGTTTTGATAAAAGTCATCTATAACAGTCCAATGGCTAGCATAATTCTAAATGGAGAAAAAACTGAAGTCTTTTACTTTCAGATCTGGCACAAGATAAGGATATCCTGTATCACTACTCCTGTTCAATATTGTTCTGGAATCACTATCTAGATCTATTAGACAAGACAGAGAAATGAAAGGAATAAGAATAGGTAAAAAAAAAAAAAAGTTAAAATATCACTATTTGCAGATGACATAATACTCTACTTGGAAGACCCAAAACAACTCCACCAAAAAGCTACTAGTAGTAAACATCATATTTTCTCCCTTGTGATATCAATATCAAATACCTATTTTATAGACTAATAGCATCACTAAGCTTCTTTCCTGGAGGGTTACTAACTTAGGTTTGCAGAGCCAAAAGTTAGAGTAAAAGAAGTGTTATGATGACAGCCAATATTTTAGCCCTAACCCTTCAAGTCAGTGAGGACTCAGGACAAAAGAGAACCTGTGCTGTAACATAGTGTAACCCATTGGTGTCCCTAATTTTCAGTTCAAGGAGATTATAGAGCCACAGAGGAAAGGGATCAATGTTGTATCGTGTGCCTAAGGAGAGTCACTTAGGGCGAAAACTTTCTGTCAGGCTTTCACAGAGAGAAAACTGGTGAAGCAGTGACTATGACTCATCCAGACGGCTGACCCTGAGAACTGCTGTACATGATTTCAAGGTAAATCCTGAGCAGATTTGACTGACCTTCTCAGATACAAAGGTTAAAATTTGTTATATTGGTCTTGCTTTAAATTGTCCTTAACTATCCAGCAGAAAAGTTTAATCACAAGGCATGAAAAGCAAAACCAGATAAGTATGCTGAGCTGTAAAAGGCTCAAGTCAACAGCTTCCTACATTGCTAGTTCTGCTGATAATCCTCTACTATTATGGAATATTGGACTATACATACAAATATTTTCTGTTAGTTCATGGAGAAGAAATATTCATACCAATAGTATTTAGAAACATTATCATGTCTGCATCTTGTACTCTGAACAACTAATATGAAGACAACAATTTGCATTGTATTAATTATTGTGGTTGTCCTACTAACACGTTCTGAAATTATCTCATTATTATTTTTTATTAAAAGTAATAAAATTATAAAAAATAAATGTAATCAATTTTTTTTTTTAAAAAGAAATGCTAGGGGAGAGGGACAATGTGGAGGTCTTGTGAAGGCAGCATTTCACAACTCTCAAAGTGAAAAGTATAAAACATCCTGTTGAGATTTTATGCTAGCATGCATTGGAGAGCTATAAGAATTAATCTCCACTTCCCCTCCTTATTTTTACAACAGTGTATTTTTCCTGCACTTAAGTCTCTGTGACTCCATTAATCCAGAGATTAAAACTTCAGAAAGGACCAATGAAGCAGGTCACTCAAAAATTTCAGAACCTGTCAGTGGCAGCAGACGGCAGCCTTTCGCTTTTTGAGTCACTGCAGACAGGAACATCAAATGGAGGGTGTGTGCGTTTGCTCCTGAACAATACATTTCATGAAGGCAGCATGATTGCCCTCATGAACCCGTGTGAATGGGGTGATTCTATACAATATTCTATATCAGAGTGATGGCCGCCAGTGGTATATGGATGATTGCATATGTTGTTCTCTTTTTAGCAAAAGTTCTTTATAAATTCAGTACAGACAGAGAATAGACAATAATGAAGGATGGGAAGCAGATTGTGTACAACAGCAAGATAATGATCACCAACACGTACTTTAAAACAAACGTAAAAGTACAATTAGCACTGACTGTATCAAGCATAACTCTTCCTTCAGTCCTTTCTGAAATGGGTCAGAGTAAAAAATAGAAAGCAGGAGCACACATACAGAGATGCATGAGTAAATGAACAAAAGAATTATAAACACTTGCGAAATCTACCCACAGGCACAGATTTATCATCGTGTTCCTTTCTTTACTTCTTTTATTCCACATACATTATACTCATTTTGTGTAATCCTTGATCTAAAGTTGGCAAGAAGCAGTCTGGAAAGCATTGCTAAACCTGTGATAGTTCCATAAATCTGTAAGTGATCCTCAGTTCCATTTAGAAACAGTTTCCAGTATCTCGTTTTGTGGAAATTTCCTGGATTACTGAAATTCACTGTTATCTAAATGCTCTGTGTTCTGCTGGTATCTAGGTGGTCCTGTGCCTTTCTGTTACGTTGCACGGAAGCAGCAGGACAACATATGCATCTCAACCTATGTGTCTCAACCTATGTGTCTTAATCTCATGTAGTCTCTTGACAGTGTTCAAGCCTCAGGAACACTGAATTCATCTAAACTGCTATGAAAATCGTTTCCCAAGGATCCTTATGCTATCAATGAACCTGCTGGATACTTTCAGCTCTTGGCAGGGGTCTGCCTACCTCCAAAGCTCCCCAGGCTTCTGTGTTCTCAGTGTTTCTGTGATCATGTTCCAGACTGCTATGCATACATACTTCCTTGCTACCTTGTAGAAGCATTGACGTTCCTCTGCCTGTGTTGACCCTGTTTCTTTCATCAAGGTGCCTATTTCTACTTCTCTAAGATGAGACAATATTTTCTTTGGCTTGCAGGTTCTGTCATCTCCTTATCTTCCTAATGTTTCCTTTTTGGTCATATTTCCTCCACTGCCCCAACCTTTTAGACTCAGTTCTATAGATACAAACTGAGTCTCTCATGGATCAGTTATACAGAACAGCAACCATAATAGTTAACTGAAGCGATAAGAGGCTTATGCATGAACTAAATGACTTACAGAACCACCCAAGAGGCTGATGAAACAAATGTTATGCTGTTTTCATCAAAAGCTCCCAAAGCCACCATACTTTATCTGTCCCCTGAAGAAGCTGATCAGACTTTATGGTAATCAAGGCTACTACAATCTCAGAGTTTGTATGGCTCGGAAGGAGTTATAATTAAAAGACTATTACCATCCTCAGTGTCAGTATCACAGCTGAACCAGCTGTAATTTGCATGAGCAAAATGAAAGTCCAGTTCCTGACTCTTGACACGTTTATCCATTTACTAGACCTTGAGACCTCTGCTAAATGTGGCATTAAAACCCAGTATTTCCACTGCTTTTCTTGCCATGAAAATAGCAAAGGCAGGTGGTGCAGTCTCCACTTCAGTTCTGCTTTCCAGTGTCATATAAGTAACCAAATGTGTATGCCTGTAGAACACTAGCTACAAGAGCCTCTTGCAAATGTATTTTTCACTTCTCTGCTCTCTGCAGCCCAGGGAAACACACTGGGTTAGGGAAGATGAGGGTGTAGGTGAAGGAGTATGGCTTGCTCATACACCATATCTATTGCAACCATCTTTATCTTTCTCAATTTTACCCTTTATAATTGATGGGTTACTACAATTGCTACATTTTATTGATTTCTTCTCATTCTGTTCTCCACTCTATTCTTTCTTCTAATATAATCCTTTGACTCTCCTCTCAGATCTGTATTATTGTAGCAACCTCATTTCTTGCTACTCTTCTAATATCTTTCCATTTAATCCAGGTTGTTTTATCCAATGAATTGTTCTTCCAGTATTTATTATCCTTCAGTCACCTATTGACAGGCTATGATATGCTAATAGTTGCATGTTTAAAGTGCAACTAGTGAGATGGGGTGTGGCGGTGTGTGCCTGTAATCCCAACTCTTCAGAGGCTGAAAACAGGAGAATCACTATGAATCTGATTTGTATAGTGAGACCCTGTAAATCCTCTACTAAACACAATAAATAAATAAACAAATACACAAATAAATAAATAAATAAAGTTCAAGTAGCATAATGCTTGCTTTCATGGTACTTAATTAAATTATGCTATAGTAGTTATAGAGTCCAGAAAGTACATTTTATCCATATATTTCTGTTCCAATGGGAGAAATATATGACAAGCAAATAATGTAATAAATGATTTCTCTTTCAGTTATATCAATTCTGTGACTAGCACCCTCAATATTCTCCTCAAGAAGTGAATTATTTCTTAAAATTTGATGATTTTCAAAATCCTTCATTCCATGTTCTCATATATCTGCCTCAGAACTTGTAGAGCCACTCATCACTATTAAACACAACTCGAAGTACTTTAATCTTTTGCCTGGTCTATTGCAGTTATTTCTAGGAAGTCTATATCTTTTTGTTCTTTGTTCTGCAAGTGAATTTTCCACATACTGTCCAGTATGTTTTTTTTAAGACATTATTCATGAAACTTTCTAATGATTTCTCAGTAAAAATACAACACAATATTTACCATGCCTCTGGCTTCAGCAGGATACCCCCGCCCCCAATTACGCTGTGGGCCCATCTCACAAAATTTTAGAGCCTGAGTACTCAAACTGCAATCTCAAATCCACTTACTTACTTCAAAGTGCCAACACTGCCGTCACCTGTGCTATTGCTCAGTGCCTGGATGCTGGGGTGAGGCTGTAGTAACTCAGCTGGGTGCTGACAGAGATTAGGTTTCTGTCACTGGTCTGTGTTCTTCCACATTTACGTCACCTGTTCTTTTACCCCAAATGCTCTTCCCTGAGACCTTTAGCTGTCTACATCATCCTCTTCAGTACTCAGATCAGGTTTTACCTCCTCAGAGATGCTTGTGTTCCAATTTCACTACCCCATTCTTATTATATTGCCTTATTTTACTTCCTTTGTACCACTAATAACCACCTGAAATTATTTATTTGTTGACTGCTTTATTCACTTATTTTGATGCTCTGAAAAGATAGATATTGCTCTGTGCATTTCTGTGATGGGATATTCTGATGCCTCCCAAATCTATTGTCTCTTCTTATGAGAGATTTTAAAAAATGAAGTTGTTGAATTATAGAGCAGAAATTCTAAGTTCTATAGTGAAGGCCATGCAAGGAATAAAGTGATGTTTCAGCAAGTTATTAAGTTATTTATAGTTCCAAGGGCTGTCACTGCTACAGTGACATACTCTTCCTCCCATGAGGTCTCCTACATCTGTCTATTGTCCTTAGCCCAAAATGCTACTCCCTTAACTTCTCAGATATGCGCAGAGACCTTTGACTTTGCCATTTGCTTTTCACAGTGCTAGTTGTATTTCCGATAATTTTAACCCCTGTGTCAGCAACCATGAGAGGACTTTGGCTGACCCTAATTATAGAATGATCTTAGAGAAGAGGACAATTGGAAGTTAGAAGACACAACCATGCAGACACATTTTGCTTGGCATGAGCTGTATTTTACAAATTTTATCCAATATTCCAAAATTAGATTTCACATGAAAATTTGAATATCCAGTTTGTGTTGAAACATTAGGAGTTCTAGCAAGGATAGGTTAACATCTTTCCATAGCAATACATGGTTGGAGGCAAACCTGTCATCTCTCTTAAATCGGTCACATGTTCTCTCATTCTGAGAGATTCTTCCAAATTCATAACCTACGTTTAACACTTGTAATCTGGTCCCTCTAGACTCTTTGAGTTGGAGACCCCTGTGCTATGATAATCATGGAGTAATATGAGGGAATCCTTGGGGAGCTTTACACAAGGGAGCAATAGTATGTTAAATATATTTTGAAAATACTATTCTGGATGTATTATGCATAACAAGCTTCACTGTGGCATGAATATGGACGGAGAACATAGTACTTCAAACCCATTACTATGGCCTGGCAGGATGGCTCAGTAGTCTATAGTGCCTGCTTAGGAAAGCTTACGTGGTTGCAGGGACTGCGGTTTGATCCCCAGCACCACACGCTGCGCCAGACCTGCTCTCAGGGCAGGATGAACCGGCCATAAATAAAAATAAATAAATAAACAAACAAAAGTTCTGAAACAAGAAAAATTAAAAAAAAAAAAAACCATTACTGTGAGTTAAGAATATATAGGGTGCCTGATGGTCTCATCCTTGGTCTGTGTTGATCACTTACTCCTGATGGACTCTGGATGGTGTGAGGAGGTAAGCTGATCTTCCTTCTTCCCTATGTTCTCCACTGAAGCTCATGAGAATGTGGTATTCTCCCTCTCATCTTTCCTCCTGCTTAGCACTCTCATCTTTGTATTTCCGTTTCAATATCTGGCTGAGATTTGCAAGAGGGCATGGGTCTTCTGATTCATACTGACTGGCTCATACTGCTGAAAGTATGAGAGGAGCTGTCAAGACTGCTGGGAGGGTCATGCCAGGTTGCACAGAAGAGAACTCTGCTGAGGTGAGCCTGGCCTTTTCAGAGCATGAACAGTGTGATCGCCGATCACTGGATGGCAGAGGTGATCTTGCATACAGATGAGTTTCCATTCTTCCCCCCCCCCCATTTTGTTGGGTGCATCTCATTTAGATCACATGCATCAATAGTGATAGTGAGTCCCCAATTTTCCCTTCAAAGCCACCATCCAGCCATTCCTTCAAACATTTATTGAAAGGATTCTTTTATCTCAGTCTCTGCCTTCAATTGCTGCCAGGATGCTCCCTTCATTTTCTAGTGTCAATCATACTCACCCACACCCATTCAGATGCTATTTTTCAACATGTGTCCTTCCAGATTTCTACTGTTTCAGATGCATATAGGAAGTGTCACAAAGTCACTTACCTGACAGAAGAACAGTGTTATCCTCTGATACTGCTACTTTCCTTAGGGCTAGAAACTCAGTCAGCTAGAGCACTTAACAGGGAACCAAACTGGTATTTGAACAAGGCTATTTAGTGATGATTAAAGCAATAGTAATTAAAATGAAAAGAAAATGGTATCCATGCATATGGAAAATGAATGCTCTCAATGAATCAACTCATTATTATTAAATATTTATTGAATACACACTGTGCAGAAGGCATGAAGTTCTGAAAGAACATACCAAAGACATCGTTCTTACCCTTTGGGAACTTGTGATCGAAAGCAATTTAGACTTCAAGTGTGACACAGCTCTGGCTGTGATT
This sequence comes from Myocastor coypus, assembly GCA_004027025.1. Classification (NCBI taxonomy): domain Eukaryota; kingdom Metazoa; phylum Chordata; class Mammalia; order Rodentia; family Myocastoridae; genus Myocastor; species Myocastor coypus. Next base: position 22,201 of record PVJA010011148.1, on the reverse strand, counting down.
CTCTGTAGATAAAACAAAAACTGCAGTTCAAAGCATCACTGAGCTCCAATTTAATCTACTGCTCACCGCACTCCTAAGGTTTCAAATTCTGTAGTTTCTGCTCTACTAGCTAAAGAGTGAGCGCTCTTCCTATTCCTTAAGCCTCAGTGAAGAGTTCTCCTCTTCTGCGCAACATGCCACGAGCCTCCCATCAGTCTTGACAGCTCCTCTCATACTTTCAGCAGTATCATTGTATCTATAGAATACTTTATAATGCTACCTTGTAATTCCTCTTAAGCAGCTCATTCCCCCACCAGCCCTAGCTTGTGAGCTCTAGAGGACTTGAAACATGTTTCACTCGTGTATTAGTGAAGTTACTTCTTGCAGCTAGATCTCAGTGTTAAAGGGTCTGATAAACATCTGCTCACTCATTCATTTAATTTCAAATTTACTCAGTGCCAGACATGGCTTGGGGTATATATGTGAGGACATGAAAGTTACTACAGATGTTAAGAGCACGTGCCAGATATATATATATATATATATATATATATATATATATATATATATATATGATGCCAGGAGTACAAAGGGGCTATCCTAATTTTAAGTGTCCTGGGAAGTTTCCCAGACAAAATGACATAGAGAGAGGGATGAAAGAGTACAAAACAATAGGGGAAGAAGTTAGAAAGCTAGAGTTCAAAGCTTAGCATACGAAGACCCAGCAATAGGAAATCAATATGGCTATTACTCATCTCTCAAGTAACTAAGACTCACCCCACTTATATAGTTTTGCTTCAATTATAAAATTGTTCTCTTTCCTGGGATAGCTTTTACATTTTCTCTTGATTTGTTCTGGTGTTTCTATTCCTTCAAACTGGATTTTAGACTCTTTTTTTTTGTGTAATATTTTCTCCGTTGATCCCAACTATGCCAATACTATAGTTTTGGGACAATTTTCAACATGTATCATTTAATCTATTCAAACGTAATATCATATTTTATATACATACCCAATTCCTTTCATCTTTTCACGTTATCTATTCTTTTCTTTCTTCCATTGTTTTTTTGTACTGGGGATCAAACTTAGGACCCTGTACTTGTCACGCAGGTACTTAAGCCAATGAGCTACATCCCTAGACCCTATTTAGCCATTCTTATTCAGGATGGTACTTCTCTGTCATGACTGGCAGAGTCAAAATTTTCACAGATGAAATGGAATTTCAAAAGGCCATCAGGATAGGACGGAAACAGAAAGATAGTTATTATGCCCAAAATATGAAGTAGGGAGTGAGAATTCAACTAAAGCAGATTCTCACTGTTGGATCATTTGAGAGCTGATCTTGAATTTCAGGCTTTTCTTTTTCTGTACTTCTGCACATGTATCACTTGCCGTTCCTCTTATAATGTGGATTGCATAGAGCCCCTGGAGGTTGTTTTAGTGCACTCTGATATGTCTGACATAGAGCTCTTTATTGACAGTAGACTTCTGCTGCCTGCTTTCTTTTGCTGGTAAATTTTAGATATAGATAACAATCGCATTCGCCATAGAGAATTTGTATCCGCACATGAAACATCTTTTTTTTCTTTCCCATTTCCCCCTCTTCAGTCCTACTTTCTCTCATTATTTTCCCCCATCTATTCTTTTTTTTCTTGTCCTTTCCTTCCTTTCCCCCTCCCTTCTCCCTTGTTCCCCCTTTCATTTGAATATTTTGTTTTCATTTCCTAATATCTATTATACATTTTTTTTGTCCTGATTTACTTTAAGGTTTCTTACATCAGAGAAACAATGTAACATTGCAACATGTGTATGATTTATTTCTCTTATGAGTATGGTCTCACTGTGTATCTATTTAGTTAAAAAATGGATAAAATTTGTCTTTATGAAAGGGTAATTCTCCATTATATATATAAAAAAACACAACTTCTTTGTTCTTTCACCAGTTAATGGGCATTTGGGCTATTTCCAATATTTAACTATTACAAACCATGTTACCATGAACATGGGTGTGTGTTTATCACTGTGATAATGATGCTTTTAATTTTTTTCAAAAGATACTAAGAAGGGGAATGTCTGGACTAAATGGAATGTCTACTATAAATGTTTTTGAGGAATTTCCACACTGAATTCCACAGTGGTTGCATCAGTCTACACTCCCAGAATCCATATAGAAATATTCTTTTCCTTCATAGATCCACCAGCAGTTTGATTGTCTTCTTGTCATTGGAGGAAAGATAGCCTCTTTATTAAATTTTGATGGAAAAATGGCTTTCCATATGTTGAAGGTTAAAATTAGACTATGTCTATCACCATGCACTAAACCAAAGTCAAAATGAATCAAAGATTTAAATATTAAAATAGCTATTCTCTTGGGAATCCCATCATTGTTTTACGTTTCATCGGTTGAATGTCCAGTGAGATCAAACATTTTGCATATATTTATTTTCAATTTTTAGTTCGTCATCTGTGCAGTGTCATTGTGAAGATGGCCGTATTCCCTAAGCTGTTATACAGATTTAATGCATTCCCTACCAAAATACCACCAACATACCTCACAGAGCTAAAGAAATTATTCCTAAAATTTATTTGGAATAAGAAAAGACCTAGAACAGCAAAGGCATCCAAAGGTAACAAAAAGAAAGCAGAAGGGATTATAATCCCTGATTTGAAGTTATATGACAAAGCTGCTGTGATAAAATCAGCATGGTATTGGAAAAAAAACAGATCTGAGCATCAGTGGAATAGATTAGAAGATGCAGATATAACCACAAATACTCAGCCAGCTTACCTTTGACACAGGGGACAAACATGTTTATTGAAAGAAGGACATCCTCTTTAACAATTGTCCTGCAAAAACTGGCTCTCCACATCCTGAAAACTAAAACTTGACCTTGGTATATCATCATACACTAACCTTAATATTAAAACAGAAGCACTAAATCTCCGGGAAAGGAAAGCCGGTGGCAATCTTGAAGACATCGGGGTAGGAAAATCTTTCATGAACAAAAATCAAACTACATAGGGAGTACTTGAAAGAATTAACAAGTGAGACTTTCTCTTATTGAGCAGTTTCTGCACATTAAAAGCACTAACAGTGAAAACACAGCCCACAAATTTGGAAAAATAATCTTAATAATAAGTACTTAGACAAAAGTCTTCTATCTAGACTTTATAAAGAACTACAAACATTAGGGCTCCAAAATTCGAAAACCCAATCCAGAAATGGGCATCTGAGCTGAACACACACTTCTTAGCTGAAGAAATACAAGAGGCAAATACACATATGAAAAACTGTTCCATATCAACAGCTATCTGCGCAGTGGAAATTAAAACAACACTGAGATGCCATCTCACCTCAGAAAAAAAATGGCTAACACAAAGAAATCAACCAACAGAAAATGTTGGAGAGGCTACAGGGAAAAGGGTAGTGTTTTGCACTATTGGTGAGTATGTAGACTGGTACAACCATTATGGAAATCAGTATGGAGACTCCTCAAAAAAGTAGGATTGGAAATCACATTCAATCCAGCTCTCCCCTGCTGGAAATTTGCTCAAAAGTAGTGAAAACTTCGTATCATACTGATATATTGCATTTATATTTATAGTAGCACAATTTGTGATAGCCAAATCTTGGAAAGTGTCCATTCATTTCCGAAGCCCAGCTTTAGTTTTGCTTTTCCAATTTGGGTTCTTTTCTAAAAATTTCATTATAGGTTCTAGATATTAGTCCTCTGTCTAAGGAACAGCTAGCAAGTTTATTTTCCCACACAATGAATTACCTCTTAATTCTGATAATGATTTCTTTTGCTGGGCAAACACTTCTAATAAAATGAGAGCCTAGTTATTGATTCTTTGTGATAGTTTCTATGTGATTGGGGTTTTTGTCTATAAAGGCTTTGCCTATATCGGTGTCTTCAAGAGTGCTATCTATTCTATCTTTTAGCAGATTTAGTGTTTCTGTTTTAATATTCAGATCTTAGGCATATGTTGACTTTAGCTTAGTAAATAATGATAGATAGTGGTCTCACTTTAGTCTTTGGCATGTAGAAAGCCAGGTTTTTCCAGCAAAGTTTATTAAAGAGGCTATCTTCCAGCAAAGGCATTTGGCTCCTTTCTCAAAGATGAGGTGGTTGAATATGTCTACAGTTTCTTTCTGCATCTTCTAATTGGTTCTGTTTAACTTTGGGTCTGTTTTTTGAGCAACAACATGCTGCTTTTTGTATCACAATTGCTTTGTAGTCTAATTTTATATCACAGATCTTACACCTCTGGGCTTGCCTTTGTTGCACATGGTTTCTTTTAGTATTCTAGATCTCTTCCGGTTTCAAGTGACAACAGAAGTGTCTCAGCACATTTTAAGACTTATATTCGTGTCCCAAGTGAAGTTCCCAAGTGAAGCTAGGCCCCTGACATGACATCAGGTATGAACACCAAACAAGCCAGCACTTCCTGAACATCGAGGTGGCCTTGGACTCAGGAGATAGCATACCAACAGCTGTTCTGTTACAGCTGCCTTGGATGTGTAGTTTTCAGTTCTCTGTCCAAATTTCTGTTTTACATTTTGACTTGAATATCTTATTTGTGCCATGACCTTAGCTAAAAAGTTGGAATAAGCTGTAAGTTCATAGATTGTATCTCTTCTATATAACATTAAGTAGTAAGCTCATCATATTTCAGATTTCTAGTAAACATGTTTAGCAGTACAAATGAATAGATAAATGTAAAAGAGAGCAGCACAGATTAAATCAGTTGCAGATAAAGATTATTCTTCAACTTCTTTTTTAAAATAGGGAATCACTTGTGCAGTAACGTGCTTCCTGAAATGTCTATATCTTTTCAACACTGTCTAGTTGCGTAGACTAGCCTAGGCACGTTGCAGCTCCAAGGTGAAGCCATGCACGAAAGCAATGCCTTTTCCAGCTCCTAAGAGAAGGCATATGCTCCATTTGGTACAGACAAATGCCTCAGGTCACCTGGCTCAGATTACAGAAGTAGTTTTTCTTAAGAAAGGCAGCATTTATTTGAATATGTCCTCACAGTAAGGACATGTGGCAGGACTTTTATTTTCCATGTGTGAATAGTTACAGGATGCCTGACAATAATGGCAACATAATCCACTTTTAATTTGAGAAAGCCAAGGATCAAAAAGGTTAAGTGACTTGCTTGAAGCCACACAGCAACACATGGCCAGCTTGTGAATATTTTCCAGGTTTTATCAATCTTCCACTTGGATGTCTGCTGGGAGACAAAAGGAACTTATATCCTCTGGAGGGCTTTGACAATGAGCTCTCCTGTTGGCTGGATCATACTTGATGTTTTACGTATTGTTCTATCTTGTCCTGAAAGGTAGTTGTTAATGGAACACTTTCCAAACTATTTCTGTAATAATTTCCATCTTGAATCCCAGAAAAGTTGAGAACATGGGGTGGGGCTCTGTCCCTTCTGCAAACCTCCTGGCTTGTTGCTGTTTACTTAATGATTAATCCTTCAGCACTGCCTTGTTAAATAGGAGGGTAATATTTTCCTTCTGTCTGGACTGGACAAGCTCCCAGTTCAAGTCAGGTACCTTTGGACCATGGAGCTGATGACATATAATATGCCTTTTGTGTTAACCTTTGAAAGCTAAGCCCAGATAGGGGAGGGCAGGGGTAAAGGATATTTAGGATAGTAGATTTCCTTTTGTTTCTCAGCTCTAACATCAAGTGGAGGGCTCAGTGCCAAATGCTAAGCTTCCAGGGCAGAGAATTGAGAGAGGATAAGGTACCATCTCAGTTACTTTTCTGTTGTTGCTGAGGTGCATGAGTGTCTATTTCCTTTAAATATCTTAGATCACTGAGCAGTCAGACTTCTTTAATTAATATATTGTTGATGATTATTTTTAACATCGTGGCTATGGATGAATTATCAGTATCTGTAGTGTTGTTCTATTCGTTATAATTATTTCAAATATTACACCCAAAGATTGCTTTCTAGCAGAGTTAGTTGACTATCAACAGCAAGATAAAATAAGAAATGTGGAAGAAATATGGATGCAAAGAGGTCTTTTCAAAGTGACTGAACTGGTAGCCTTAGTTTGGTGAAATCATACAAAGGAGAGAGAGAGAGAGAGAGAGAGAGAGAGAGAGAGAGAGAGAGAGAGAGAGAGTTTTCTAATGAGGATCATTAGCTTATAATGGACATTGTTTTCTACTTCCCATAAAATTAGAAAACTTAAGCTGACTTTGAAGTATTTATATACATGCATTGGTTGAAAGATAGGAGTTTTATTTATATCCAGATGACATGGTTTGGAGGAATTTTTGTGTGAGGGATGTGTCAGGTTTACTTGAACAGTTCATCAGTGCTGTCTCTAAAAACTTCCTTTTTGATGCTATTAGGCATTAAACCTTCCCAAATACTTCTGTTTCCTTTTTATACCTTGATGATTAGATTCCGGTGGTAATGTTTTTGAGAGATTTATATAACATCTAATGTTCACCACGAAAAAAAGAAATGTGGTTATGAAGTTATGATTTGCAAGAGCATTCCATCTACCATTAAATAAAGTCAGGCTTATCTCCTCTCAGAGCATGGGTCCTCCAGGATGCACATGGGTGGTAGGGAATGTAGACAAAATTGGACAAACTGAGATGGTGTATCCTCCTCCTCCTCCTCTTCGTCCTCCTTCTTCTTCATTTTTGAGTAAGGGTCTACAAGGTCTCACTCCATAGATCAGACTCATAGTGATCCACCTGTTGTCTTTGGCCTCCCAAAGAGCTGGGATTACAGGCATGCGCCAGCCCAGTCTCAATTGCTCTCTCAGCACCCCCTTGTGGGGGGGTGGAGCACAGCATGGGCTTGAACTCGGCCCCTGCATCTGCCTAAGTAGGCTCTTCATTCTTCTGAGCTATTTGGCCTGCCTGTATTCTTCTTGATAAATCTCTAAACTACCTTTTTAAAGAAGATCTAACTTTTTTTTTTTTTTCTTTTTTTTCCGTTCCAGGAATTGAACTTTGGGCCTTCTGCTTGCTAGGCAGCTGCTATTCCGCTGTGCTATGTCCCCAGCCCTAGAAAGCCTAACACTTATGCCAAATATATTTCTTTTCCTAAGAAAAGTACTTTTCTTAACTTTCAAAAGCTACATCTGTAGCCTATTTTTTTCATCTTCCATACTTATTAACATAATCTAATTAACAAGTGAGCATACAGAAGGAAATTGCTTTGTCTAAAAATCTTACATTCTTAGCCAGGGAGATAGCACAGTGGAATAAGTGTTTACCTGGCAAGTGCAAAGTCCTGAGTTCAATATCTGATACCACACACAAAAATAAATAAATAAATAAATAAATAAATAAAGCTTATATTCTCTATAGCTTTCAGCGTAAAATTGTATATATTGCCTTTGTACAGAAATTGTTTTTTTTTTTTTTTTTTTTTTCACAACCAGGGAATTGAACACAGGACCTTGCATTTGTCAGGCAGGTACTTGTGCCCCTGAGCTATTTTCCAGGCCCCTGCCCAGAAATTATTATGACTTGCTTGAGTTCTATGTTATTAAGAAAGTATTTATAATTTCATTTATTTTTAGTTTTTTGAATCTTTTACTTATTTACTTGATATAGAGTCTCACTACTACACACCTCAAACTCATAGTGATCTTCCTGTTTTCAGCCTCCCTAGAGCTGGGTTACAGGCATGTGCCACCATGCCTAGACTCAGTTGCCTTCTCAGTCCACCCAGGGCACTGTGTAGCATGGGAGACCGGGGACTGAACCTGGTTCCTGTGCTTGCCTAAGCAGGCAATGAGTCTGCTGAGCTATCCCACCAGACCTAGTGTTCATGATTTCAAATGTCTCCTAGAACTTTTTTTGTCCCAAATATTTGAAGAAATTTGTGCAATATATTGAGATGCAGAAAAATGTGGATAGAACAATTCCTACTCCCGAGGAAATTTCTAGAAGGGAATACAGTCTGTGTACTATACGTATCCTTAGAGAAATAGTAGTTGTAGACACAGTGAAAGAATTCATACATTTTTGTAATAAAATTGCATATTATTTGAGTCAATGTTTTCTTTGGCAACCCTTTTCTTTAAAAAGTACAGCAAAATTGAGCCTGTTACTTGGATGAGAAGTAAAAGAACAGCCCAAAGAGGCAGATGATTTGCTTTGGACATATTTAGATGCTAGTATCTAAAATGAGTGGGTATCCCATGCCAGTTATTGAGATAAATGTTGCAAATATAAATGTTATTAGATTTCAATCCCTGCCTGTGTAGTTATTAAGATTTGTTAGTAGGTGGTGAATTTTCTTGCTTTGCAGAAATAGAAACTAACAGTGTATGGAGGCTGTCTTAAAGCATAATAGAAATCACAGGGAGATTTCAAGTATTTCTGACTCTCAATGAACCTATTTATAAGATGGGGTTTATGAATATCCCTTTAACAGAGAAATTATTATTAGAAGGAAATGAGATAGGCAGATGCCAGAGCTCTGCAAGAGGTTATCAGTTTGTTCACGCAGAAGTCATTGTTTGTGGTGTTTTCTGATTTCCATCCAGGGGCACTGCCATTTCAGTAGCCACCCTGTACAGAACAATGAGAGGTGAGGGTTGATTGACCTGTTATGCACTGACGTTTGGAAATGTATTGATCCCAGGACCAGCATATGGCTTGAGTCTAACTTGTGGGGTAGGAATGAAAAAGAGCGAGAGAAGTATATTCTTGCTATTAGAGCCAAAGATCTCCTTGCTTCTCAGAAGTTCCTTGGCACATTTTCTTGGTAGGAAGGGTAAAATCTGATAGCCCCCGAGCAGACAAAGTGTACATCTGTATATAATATGATGTAATTCTTCAATTTACATACCTATCTGGGGTGTGTAAATGTTTCCAAACCACACCGAGGGAAAGCTCATTGGTTTTAAGCAAAAATGTCATGACGTCTCTTCTAGAATATTAAGCTATGTAAGTGTTCACCTACAACTTATTCCTTATTCTTTCCTTCTGTTTACTATACACTGTATGCTACACTTTTGACAAAAAAGAAAGGACAAGGAGCACATCATAGCAGCTTATGTTTGGACCCTTGTGAGTTGGTATTACTATTGATTTATGGATGGAGGAGGACCTAAAGGTTGAAAAGAATGGTAGTCTAGGAGTGAAATTACCGGCAAAATCTTTCTTACTCAGCTGAGACCAAAATGATTGCTAAGTATCCCAGAGAAGTTTGCAAAAAATTTTTATCTTCGTTGCAGCACTTAGAAAATCTACCTTCTATCTCTGTCTGGGCAGGGCTCTGAATGGATTCCACAAGAAGAGGTGTTTCTCTCATCCTCATTTTCACCCTGAAGTTATACATATGTTATCTGAGCTGCTTTTCTTTCAGTCTGTCGTTCTCAGAAGTGTTTCATCTGCAATAACTCGTTTGATCTTCACTGAGGTTACAAGTTAGCCCCATTTGAGATGTAGAGACTGAGACACAGGGTGATATTCATTGTGAGCCTATGATCACCTGAGGGAGTAATGATGCTAGGATGTGAATCCTAGCAGTGTGGCTCCAGTATTCATGTCTCTTGATCACTACTGAGACACCTCCTCATTGCAAATCTATTGCCCCTTTCTTCACTGATTTCTCTCAATATTTTCAAGAGGATGCCTGCATTTTTCATCCCAACTTTCATACTATGCTCTTTAAACTCCTTATAGTTATAACAGCCTCATGGTCATTACCACTGCTCTATCAAAATCTATTCTCAAGATCATCCTTTATCTTTGTATTTTTTAAGGGAAGGGCTACAGGGTATTCAAAGTCTCACTACTAGATGGGACTCCCAGTGATCTGCCTGCTTACAGCCTCTCAAGAGCTGGGACTACAGGGGAGGGCTACCACGCCCAGTCTCAATTGCGCCCTCAGGGCTCCTGAGGGGTGGGGCCCGCATAGCAGGTTCTCAGCTCCTGCTATTTGCTGAGCTATTTGGCCAACCCTCATGGTTATCCTTAAAATTAAAGTTCTGCATTGTAATGCTCAGACCCAATCCTTTTTTTAAAAATCTGCAGAAACAGCCTAGCCTTTCTTGATAATTATTTTTCCTTCTAGTGCTTCACTTCTGGCCATCACTCAAGGTGACCCATATGTATTTAATTAAATAAGAGTACAAAAATAGTGATAAAGGCAAAGAAATTCAGAGATCAACTCCAAAATTCCTAAAGAATCAAGAGTAGAGAAAGGAATCAAACGTGATTTTAAGGCTTTAGACTTTTGCCATGAAGTAAAAAAAAAAAAAAAAAAAGGAAAGCCAAGACAAATCTAATTTGGGATTTAAGTTGAGACCTCTTAATTTTTGAATCATAGCCTATAAATGCTGGCAGTAAAACCAAATGAAAATATACAGAAAGTACTTGAAAATGAACTGATAAATTAAGGAAAACATAAGTAGATAGAAGTTAGAACATTATTTGTGTGGAGATATTTGTGAAGACATAGAAATAGGTGAGGTTTTAAAAGAGAATATTGGTAACCCCAGCAAAAGTGTTACTCAATGGCATTTTTCTTGAGAAATAAAAGAAACAGCCTTAAAGTCCATTTGAAAACTTCTTTCAGAATTTGGCAACAAACCTCTCAATGCAATGCAGTTCAACAATTGAATACTTACTACGTCAACAAGAGGGAACAAGAAGTAAAAGACACATTTATTCACCAAGGTTGTTGATTGGAAATAACACAGACAAAATTTGATTAAATTAATTAGAGAAAGAGCTTAATGAAAAGATGCTGGAAAACTTCAGGAATAATTGGAAAGTCTTAACAGTCAATCTCAAAACATGTGAAGAAGCCAAAGTAGTTGAGTAACATGTACGAGAATTACATCCACAAAGATGTCATAGAAAAAATAAATTAACCTACAGCATTAAGCCTAATTATTAGGAGCTGTCCCTCTCCTGGTTGCCAGGGGATGAATGTCAACACCATTGCTAGAAGTGTTCTGTTTACTCACTGTGCTTTTCCTTTATTGGTGCCCAATTAAAGTCTCTGGGAAAATATGTGCTTGGTGGAGTTTCAATGAGGTGCCTGTGGTTTACCTTCAAGGAGCTGGGGAAAACCTATCTACTCTTCTCTAAGGACTGACTTCCAATGCGAGGCATTCCCAAAGGGCCTATGAGTACTGAAGTGTTTGTATTCTTACAACTAGTACATCCTTTAAATGGTGCAGGTGTATAAAAATATGTGCCAAATTAAATGATTTCCATATTGCACAGGTCAAGCACATAATTTTTACTAAAATAGCTAGCTCTTTTATAATTCGACAAATTGATTGTATTTGTACTCTGTGAGTAATTAAAAGGAAATATCTATTTCACTTGTAGGATATTCATCTTTCCTTTCAGTTACAAAAATATAGCATGACCTTCATGAAAACTCCCTATTATTGCTATTAATGGTTCTCCAGTGAAGTTTGTGTTTTATTTTCCTGATTATAGTCCCAAATCAAATCAAAATTTTGTTTCATTTCTCTTAGAAACTTTGCGCTAATATAAGACTAACACAAATAGTTTCAAAGGATATTTATTAAGTATCAGAGTGATGCATATTGCCAAATAAAAATATTTTTTTCAATTAAAAATAATTTGACATGCAAGTTTTAGTCATCTTATACATACATGCAATGATAGAAAAGGGTTACGGTTAATAATTTGGTAAAGATATGTAGAGAGAGACTGGTGCACCTGCCTCTTATTTGGATCCAACTGGAAGAAATTTGAAGATCTTTGAAAAACTAAAGACACCAATGATACAAGCTCCCCTGGCTGTAGGCTTTAAATCTCCAGAAGTGTAGGTAGTGGGGTGGTATCTAAAGTCAGTTAGGAGCTTTGTTGGATTGGAAATTTTAGCTACAAATTAGGATCATTTTGGTTTATTTGTTTTTTGTTTGGTGTTTTGTTTTATTGAATTTAGTACAAGGACACAGGGTCTACAGGGTCTCACTAAGTAGATTGGACTCATAATCCTCCCAATTGCTGGGACTGCAGTCACTCACCACCACACACAGTCTCAATCTCTGTTTTAGCTCACCCCAGGGGCAGGGCCAGTACAGCACACCAGGTATCAAACCCCAGCCACTGTACTCTGCCTGAGCAGGGGTTCTAGTCTGCTGAACTATCAGGCTGGACCTTAGGGTCATTGTGTATTGCTAGAAGCAGTGAACAATTTATAGAGTAAGAATTATCAATGCAGCCCCTGTCATCCCAGATGGATTTAAAGACAGGTAAGAGTGAGTAGTGGGGTGAGGTAAAATAAGATGATTTCTGATTATCTTCCTTAAGCCTTGTTTCTTTAATGTAGGGATTATTTTTGTCTCAAAGAATTTAACCAGAGCCAAAGGTGTAGAAATTTGGAGATGAGGTTTGGGCCAGAAAACAGCATTTTTTTTTTTTTTTTCTTTTACTTAGTTACATTGTGCTGCTTCTTTCTTACCAACAGTTTTCATGTAGCTGTTACTGTCATTAACATACTGTTCCTGCTTAACACCAGAGCTGAGTCCTTTATTGAAGAACATATGCTACCATTTTTTGAGAATTACCATTTTTGGCAGAAATGAACATATAACATCCTCTATTCCACTAAAGGCTTTTACTTCAAGATGTCCTTGCCATTGGGAGTGACTGCCGTATTTAAGACATTGCCGTTTTGTTTCATCTCTTGATGCTAACTTCCTCTCTCTGTCTCTCTGTCTGTCTCTGTCTCTCTCTCTTTCCTTTAGTTTTAAATGAATTGCCCCAAGGCCTCTTGTATTCTTGAATAAAACTTAGAGCTACATCCCTGGTCCCTGACACTGATGTTCATTTTTTTACCAAAAACAAAAACAAACAATAAAAAAACCTTCTATTTTAAAATTTCTTCATGACCTAATAAATGCAAAGCCTGTCTTAATTATTTATTGTATAGCTACTTCGCATGGCATGTTTATATAGCCTGTCATCAAATCTATGTCTGACGAAGAATTAAAGAATGCTTAAAGTGGAGGCATTGTTCACAGTCAGGAGGCTAGTTGTTTTTAACTGTAATATTGAGACACATGTTGTGGATAGGTGTGTCACAAGCCAACTGTCACTAAAATGAGTTAAACTAGTATATGTATGATTCCTTTTTTCAAAACTTCTGTGAAAATAGCTGTCATATTTTCTTACAATTCATTCTTTTTGTGGCTGGAAAAGAAAGGAATGAATGACAGTCCACCTTTCTGGAATACCTGTGGTTAGACTTTGTGCGTTTTAGGCATAATAACGGCCTGCAGTGTTGAATGCTATAGCACTGTTTCTACTGTGAAACTTGCTCATAAGGCCAAATTGTATGCAGATTTTTTTTCCTTTGCTGGTTCTACTTGCTTTGATAATACTTTTAACTTGACATGTAGCACTAGGCATGCAGTACGTATCAATGTATATTGTTACTTTCTTAACTCAGGTTCTTTAATATTAGTGAGTATTTCATAATCCTGTATCATCACTGGACTGAAATCTCTTTGGTGATAGGGTCCAGGCCTACAAATTATATAACTGGTCCTTAAACACAATTAAAAATTGGTTTGTCTTTTAGAAATCTAGGGTAAATACATTTTCCCTCTTCAATTATATTATTAGTTTAGGCCTGAATCAATGCTTGGACTAGTTACAGAGACATCTAAAGAATGAAAGGAGGAGGAAATTGTCATGTTTTTTGGTATGTATGAAGTGACCCAATGGAGAAGCCAGAAATATTATGGTTTGGGAAACTAACTCTTTAAGAAAAAGATCTGTTTGAAAGAATTTGGTTTATATGCATAACTTAAATGCTTCTCTTTTCTGGTCTTCCCATATATCTCTCAGCAGCTTTGGCGTTTTTTTTTTTTTTTCTCATGTTAATAGCACTCAGCTTCTATCTTGAACACCTTGTCTACACAGAAGGAATGCCAGTTCAGCTACTTGCTTGGCACTCTATCCAGATAGTTAGAAATCACAGAAAATAATACTGATTCTACCAACCTTAAGTTTTAGGGAAAAGTTAAACAGTCCTATTAAAGTTAGAATGAAGTAAACATGTATGCTCTTACATTGAGTCATGAAGGTCTATGTTGTATGGACTTGTATGATCTAAGATAAGAATGATTTTCTTGGCTGGGTGTTGTGGTGCACACCTGTAATCCCAGCACTTGGGAGGCTGAGGTGAGAGGATCTGTGAGAGTTTGAGACCAGCCTGGGCTACAAAAGTGAGCTCAAGGCCAGTCTGAACTGCATAGTGAGACCCTGTCTCAAAAAGACAAAAAAAAAAAAAAAAAAAAAAAAAAAAAAAAAAAAAAAAAAAAAAAAAAAAAAAAAAAAAGAATGATTTTCTAACCTCAGACTCATTTGTCTAATGGCTATAAACAATATTACTTTACTGGGCTATTTTAAGGGTATATATATGTGTGTGTGTGTATATATATATATATATATATATATATATATATGGATGTATATTATCCCTAAAATAATATTTATTGTATAATATATATAAATTATTATATGTAAAATAATATATAATGTATAATATATATTATACATTATATATATTATTTCAAAGAGTCAACAACTGGGATCTCATATTTTTGAAAAGTTTCTGTAATTCATAGCAAATATCCAAAAAAAAGTAAAAAGAAAACCCACAAACTGGGAAATAAATCAGATCCACATGTGCAAATATCATATTGTCTCCTTAGTATAAGAGCCTGAAAGAGAAAAATGGAATCTGAAGGGTACAATAGATAGTGGGAAAAAGGAATGAACTTATTCAAAAGGAAAAAGTTACTCAGTTGAGGAAAAGAACAGGAGAGGGAATAGAGAAAGAGATTTATGTATGCATGTAAGCAGGATGCTTTGGACAACTTTACTGTGCACTTCTGCTGATCTGTGGGAAGGATCAATTAACGCTTTAACTTTTTTTTTTTGTTTGTTTTTGCCTCCTTTCTTCAATTGTTTATACTTTCCTCTTCTTAGTTTCTTATACATTTCTCTCTTTTCCCAATTTTATGTGCATATATCTGGTAATATGAATAACTGGTTGAAAGTCAGTATGATGTATCACAACAAGTATTATGAAATTCATGTTACTTTGTTAATTGAAAGTCTATATCACTTGTAATTTGTTCTGTTTTAATTCTAATTTGTATCCTCTTTAAAAAATAAAAAAAAAAGTTTAAAAATTTATATGTAAAACCAAAAAGGCAAATGCATACAAATAGTAATGATAAAAATGCATGATTCTAAAATAAAATTATTTTACTCATTTTAATGTCACTTGTTAGGCTTCTGCTATGTTTTTCATTTTCATGTTTCAATACATGTTCAATGTATTCTAATAGAGGTCCTTCTCAACTGATCATTTTGAATAAAAAGAATTCATGTTTCAAATGATAATTAAAAGTTTTATGGGCCACAGGGTAGTTCAGTGGACTAAGTACCCACTTGGCAAGCACAAAGACCCGGGTTAAGTCTGTGTTACTGCATGCTGTCCAGCTTTGGCCCAGGGCACTGATTTGCCCACCATGACCAGGCATGGGGGTGCAGGCTTGTAGTCCTAGCACTTGGGAGGCTGAAACAGGAGGGTCACTATGAGTCCCAGATGCATGGTGAAATCCTGGACCATCTACATAAAATAAACAAAAAAAAGTTATATTCTGTGTTATGGTTTATGTCTAGTTGTCCCCCCAAAGCCTCATGGAGTCATTGGGCGGGGACTTCTAGAGTTTGAGACTTGATCCATGATCCCTGGGATTATAGGTTTTAGTACTGATGGGATTATGGGTGGAAGTACTTCTGGGATTATGGGTGTAGCCTAGGGTGGGAGCTAAGGCAGAGAGCCTGAATGTAATATGAAGAGAGACAGAGAGACAGACTGGAGCTCTAGCTGTTGCTGTTGCTCTGCTGCCCTGATTGACTGGCTACCTCTGCTGGCATTTTGTTGCTGTTCCGCCGCCATGAACTGGATGCTCTCTGCTCTGTTCCACTCAGCCTTGGGCCAGCCGAATATGGACTGAAACCTCCACAAACTGTGAGCTAAAAAACCCTTTCTTTCCTTCATTTTGAGTGTTGGGTATTTGTTCCAGCAACGAGCAAAAAAGTAACTAATACATTCTGGAAATGATGAAATGATTTGTGTTGTATGAATAATTTTAGTAGATGATAATTAAGAATTTGGGGAAAGACAAATTTAAAAATCATTCTAATAACCTAGAAAAGAATAAAAAATAAATATTAAAATAATATCTGTAAAGTTTGATGAGTCAAAATATTTCATATTCTCAAGTATCTCTGCACAAGATACATTTTTTTTTGGCAATATGTAAACCCAGGGGCATTGTGTTACTGCAATATATCCCTGACACTTTTATTTATTTATCTTTTTTTAAAATTTAATATCTTTATTGTTTAAATTTAACAATGGTTATATTACATATTTTCATCACCAGATCAGTTTAGATTAATACATATAGGTATATAAGATTGATCAAACAATTGAACATTAACCCTTTTAGATCAACATTACTTTTTTTTTCTTTTCCCCTTTCTTTTTTTTGAAAGTTGACATATTGCATATTGTCCTCACAATCGTTGTACAGAGTACAGTGTTATTTATCTTTTATTTTGAGATGAGGTCATGCTAAATTTCTACACTTGCCATATTTCTTCTTGTTATGGTCTGTGTCTAGTTGTCCCCACAAAGCCTCATGCTATCACGGGGTGGGGACTTCCAGAGTTTGAAACTTGAATCATAATCCATTGGGATTATGTGTTTTAGTACTGATGAGATTATGGGTCTGAGTATTGCTGGAATTATAGGTGTGGCCTGAGGCTGAAAGGCTGATGCAGAGAGCCTGAATGTAGTATAAAGAGAGATACAAAAAGAGACTCTCTGTTGCTCTCTGCTCCCCTGGTTGGTTGGTTGCCTTTGTCACCAATTTGTTGCTTTCCCACTGCCACAAACTGCTGCTCTCTGCCATGTGTCAGCCTGCCTTGGAGCCTGCTGGGTGTGGACTGAAGCCTCCAGTAACTATGAGCTAAATAAACCTTTCCTTGCTTCATTTTGGGTGTTGGGTATTTGTCTCAGCAATGAGAGAAGAGTAACAAAGACACTGACTTAACCTCTACAGTAGCTGAAAATTCAGGTGACTGTCACTATGATCTACTTTAAAATATTTCTTAAATGAAAAGTGATACTTTAGTAACAGCGAAGAACATTGTCAACTCAGTAACGCAAAGAGAAATCACAATTAATTAAACATACCAATATTTGGAGCCTCCAAACATGAGATACTGGGAAGAACATGGTATCATTTACAACATTTTACCCCCAAAACTCAAACCTGAGTCTAATCATGAAGAGTATGTGATAAATTCAAATTAAGAGACACTCTATGAAATAGCTAACATTCTTGAAAATATCAAGGAAGTATTGAATAAGGCAAACTGAAGAATTATCACAGAAATTATCACTGTAGCATATATTAGCCACAATTGTCATGTAACTAATATAATTTTTAAAACTTAATTAAATTAAAGAGTTTAAAAATAAATTTCTCATGTTTTATTCCCACTTAAGTTGTACAATAGCCACACATGGATTCAGTTAACCACATTAGACAGAAAATATGCAGCACTTCATTGTCATGATAAATCGTATTAACAACTTTGTGTTTTAGATTAAAAGAGGCAATAGCTGAATGGAACACTTAGTCTGGAATTTGCTTTTACTATGAAGAACACAGCTGGAAAAATTAATAGATTGTATATATGTATAATTTTTAAATTTCATTATTTGATAACAGTGCTGTGGCTATCAGTATTTTAGAAAGTCATTTCAAATAAAGCTTTGGCTATAAAAGGCATTTATCAACAATTTATTCTCCACAGATTTAGAAAAAGATTATATAGATACATATACGTATGATATATTTAATTTTTAAAATCTGATTTTATTGTACATTTTACATATACGTAATGAGCACATTCATCATAGGGAATTCATATCAGCACAGCATATAACTTGTTTTGTTTGTCATTAATATTTAATATGCTGGAAGATCGAACTGGTAGAATACTTAAAGCCATGCTCCTAGGCAAAGACTTTTGGACAGAACCCATTAGCACAAGAACTAATACTGAGAATCAACAAATGGGATCATATTCCAAGTATATATAATTAGTATTGTGAAATAGGAAAATAATGTTCAAATGGGGAAGGAAACATATGATAAATCGACAAATACTGTCTCATTTCCTTTTCTTGCACTGAGACACCCTTATTTTAAAGGTAGAGGGGTTTTTCTGGCTCACAGTTCCTAGAGGCTCATCGCTGTCTGCAGACTCCAGGGCAGGGCAGTATAGCACAGGGGTCTTCTGGAGGAATAGTTGTTGAGCACCTGGCATGCAGGAAGTGGACAAGAGGGAGGACCAAGTATGACAGATACATGTGTTTAGGTCACACCAGGTGATTTGATTCTTTTGAGCACACCTCAACGCCTCACAGCAAGCCTATTAAGCTTCCATAATACATTTGCCTTTCAAAAGCTCCAACTTTGAGTGCAACAGAGTTTGGGAAGACAAGTAGGTATAAACCATTCTATATTATCAAAGAAATGGAGGAAATTGATAACAAATCCTGCAGGACATGAGTTGAGCATGAAAACACTAAGTTGTGGAATATGACATATACATGGGGTAGAAAAATCAATTTTATAGACATTTCCTCTAGTAATCTATGGATTCTGGACAATTCCAACTGATTTGTTAAACTTAACATTTTTTTTTAGAACTTGACAATATGACTATATAATTTATAGTATATAAGAATTCTGAAACAATGCATTTCACACCTTGGGACAAAAGAATAAAGTTAGACTGTTTAAACTACTGGTTACACATCTTTTTCAGAATATAAATCTAGATATAAACCAAATATACACAGTCAGTCAGTCTTTTGACAGGATGCTTAAACAATTTAAGAACTATTTGCAACAAAATGGTGTCAAAACAACTAAACAAACTTGCAGAGAAAAAGGTGAACTTACAGAAAAAAGAATTCAAGCACACACCAAAATTAATCCAAGACCGATCTCAGATTCAGGAAAAAAAAAAAAAAAAACCACTATACTATTCAAAATAGGACACATAATACTATCTTCATGACCTTGAGTTAGACAAAGACATTAGAAAATGGCCCCTAGAGTAGTAAACAAAAGAAAATTTGATGTTTTACCCTATGAAAATTGAAAGCATTGGCTCACAAAGATTTTGATTGTTTTTAGAGAGAAAACAGTGAACATAGATTCCTTTGAGGTTTTCTGTACCCTCAAAGAGACTGGTTAGATTTACATTGCTTAGTTTTCTATCATTATTGGAAATGGGAATTGAGATTTAGATTAATTTTAGTTATAAAGGAATAGACTTATGAATTTTATACACTTGAATTTTGAGTTGCTTAGATTTCACATTCATTATTGGAGCTGAGAGAATCTGAGAAGCATATGGAGGGATTTTTGTTCAAGGAATGCTATATGTACTCCTTCCTTAGAGAAAAAAAAATAATTACTCCCTTGTGGTTGCTTGCTGATCCAATATTCTGAATTGAATATATGTGGTCATTTTTCCTAAGTAATTGTCCTATCTTAATGGATATAAAACAAGTTCCAATTCTAACATATTTTTCACAATGAATGTGTGTTAGGATGTCCTGGAAATTCACTTCGCTGACTAACATTTCCATGTGAATTGCACTGGCAATTAGATGCTGTTGTGTCATTTTCACAAGTCCTTTTTTTTAATTTATGTATTTGTTACAGAGTTTTTAATTCTTGTTTAGATTATTATAATGTCTTAAAATTGTTTTTCCCAAAATTCTTAATTGTCATGTGCTAAAAGAATTCATACAGCCTGAGCTTATAGTGATCCTTCTGCCTTCAGTTTCTCCAGTGCTGGAATTACAGCCACGTGCCATCACGCCCAGACTCAGTGGCTCAACTCAGCACACCCTAGGAGTGGGGCCAGTGCAGTATGTGATGACAGAGATTGAGCCCTGCTGTCTTCACTTGCCCAAGCAGGCACTTACACCGCTAAGCTATCTCTGTGGCCCCACGGATTCTTAAGTATTGGTATACTTGCAGCAATGTCATGATTTAAGTGTCTTTTCCCATGGAACTCAACAGAAGACTATGTTCATAAGAATTTCAGAGAGTAATTTCTTAGTCATGTTCCTATAACCCTCACAGAAATGTTTTAAACTTTTGCTTATTTCTTTCTTTATGTAAAACAGTACTATTTATTTCCTGTACTGATATGTCCCTAGGTTTTGAAACAGAGTGAAATAAACTGTAACTGTCAGGTTTTTTTTTTTTTTTAAACCACTTTATGGGTACAAATTCCTTCATACGTTTTTGTTGTGGTGGATATTGTTTCATTCCGCCAGACACTGGACCCTGGTACCTGAATGTTCCAGGTTTGAGTTCTGTCTCTACATACTTTTGTTAGTTGACAAAAATGGAATAATTCTTAACTTGTTTTTATTCATTATTCTTTTCAGAATTGGGAGATGGACAATGATTTATTCCCTGGTCACTATTTCCTATTACTTGGTCATTATGTAGGTGAACATTTTTGTTTCTCAAGAAATCTTAAATACTTTATTATGGAGATGTAGATTCTTATGAATCGTGACTTTTGGTTACTTTTTTTCAGATTATTTTTAGATGAGCTATTTTACAATGTGTGTAACTACCTATGTTCATTCAGGACTGAATATTATATTGATTTGTGGGACATTAAATTGAGATTATACTGTGAACTACTTGGTTTTCTTCTATGTGATGTAGGTCAGCCATGTCTTCTCCTGTCTTGGGATGGAGTGAATACACAGCAAATTAGTCTGCAGATGGCTGCCCTTGCAGGTACATTTCTGACGCAAGCACAGCTATGTACGTCACTTCCAGCCTCCTATATCCGTTCCTTCTTGAAAGGTATCAATGTGATTCCGCAGCTTGGTGTTTTCTGAGACACTCAGCACTTGCAAGGGCAGGTCTGGGACCTCACCACGCTTCCTCGTTAGTGGCCCGTTTGATATGCACAGCCCTCTCCGCAGAGTTCTCATCGCAGATATTCTTCTTCTTATATTCAGGTGGAAAAACTAAAGCTCTAAGTCATGAAATAATTTACCAAAGAAATAAATGAGTGGGAGAAATATAGGCAAGAGAGCCCAGAGATTTGATTCCTGATCTAGGACCTGTTTTCTATAATGAATAGATTTAAATCGAGAGGCAATACAGAAATATACCCTGCACATATTTTTAAGCATCGTGAAACGGTAGCACTTTAATTCAAATGCAAAGCAAGTAATAATAGTTACAATAATACAGTGAGAACTCTTGAAGTTCTTTCATTAAATTCCCTGATGTTAGTTGAGAACTCATTTCAGATAAACTAAAAGTATTTTAACTCTTCTATTGAAGTGTCTTTCTGGCTTAATCTCACATCACTTAGAATACTCATACTCTGTTTGTACAAACAACTAGAAACATTTCAGGTGATTTTTTTTTTCTCCCTGGTCTCTCATGTTTCCCTCTTTCTCACTTCCATTTTTTTTTTTTTTTTTTCGTGGTTATGGCAACATTGACAGCTGTATTCATTGCAATCTATGGCTGGCTATACCTTAAACTACCTAGCTTGAAAATCATTTTGTCCCTCAAGATTCGAAAAATTACACCCCATATCCCAATTCAAGATACACTGAGACAGAGCTGCGCTGTCTGCAGGAATATTAGTTCTGAGAATAGGATTGCTGCTTGCACCACACACTCTGCTCTCTTGCCAGCAATAATGAAAGCACACTTGTATTTCTTTAATGACAAAGCCTCCCGGTGTGTTAATTTGGTTCTCTGTAACACTACATCTTGTCAGAGGAGTGAGAGAAATGGGAAAACATACATTAATATCACTGTCAGACAACTGGTGCATTTTTGTCTGAAACCCATATCTGGAAGGTGAGGTTCTCAAGGAAGGCATGTGAGGATGATAAGGATTCAAACTTGCTGTATCCAAGGAGAAATGTTTTCCCTATGACTGCTTGCTCTGGGCTAAAAGAAATAATCTTTCTCTAATAAGAAATGACTATGGTCCTTGTCTCTTCTCTTCTCTTCTCTTCTCTTCTCTTCTCTTCTCTTCTCTTCTCTTCTCTTCTCTTCTC